>PVKU01009495.1:0-61256 GCA_004027475.1 Anoura caudifer | reverse complement strand
CACCTGGGGTCTGCTAGCCACCGTCTGCAGGCCTGGATCTGTCAACCTCCACTTCCTCCTGCTGCGACTCTGCCCCTCTTACCGGTCTGGATGAATGGTTGTTGGACCTCTGTACAGTTCAATTTTCTCTCAGTTCTGATTGTATTCTGGTTTCTAAATCTTTGTTGTCCTTAATTTTGGTTGTGCGAGGAGGCACAGTGTGCCCACCTATGCCTCCATCTTGGCCGGAAGTCCAGTAGTTAACATCTTGATGGATGTGGCCAATTTGTCTCCCTGCAAAGTCATGCTAATAAAATGGTGCTTGTGACAGAAGCTACTAATGCCAACTCAAGATCCACCTCCCCTGACTCCTGAAGGAGAGATTCCCTATCTTGTTTGCGAGTGGTGGTGTGCCTTGCTAAAGACTGTATTTCAGAGCCTCACTTTCAGCCAAGGGTGAGCACATGACTGCGTTCTGGCCGCTGACCTGAGTGGAGGTGTTGGGGGGACATCCTGGAAGACTTCCTGCTGGAGGATTTGCCACTTTCTGCCTTCGCTCCTCGTTCAAGCCCACCGAGGGCTCTGGTGGCCAGCAGCCATCTGGGACCGTGAAGTGACCTTGAGGACGGAAACCATGCGCTGGGCACCGTGCAGAATGGAGCAAGGAGGCCGAACCACGGAGAGCCACCCCAGGGTCTTACACGGCCTGCCTCCTGACTTCCGTTATACGAGAGAGTAAACCCACCGTTTTCCGGCGCTTTCCTCGATGCAGCTGGATGCAGTTCCTGGGGACCATGGTGCTCTTCTCGGTCACTTAAGCAATAAACCAGTGTTTGCTGAGCACCTGCTCTGAGCCCGGTCCCATGCTCTGGGTCATCGCCACAGCGCCCTCGCTCATGCCTAAGTCGGGCTGTCCTCCTTGGAGGGGTCAGTGCAACCAGTATGTGACCTACTATGTTGACTCCCCACCCTTCCCTCCCCAAATGGCAGTCTCAGGTCACAGGACTAACATAACGAACATTAAATTCCCAGGCTTGGCTTAGATCACCTAAGGAAATCAGTCTACGTTCACACACACACACACACACACACACAGCAGTGCACACAAAAACCATCCGCGTCTCATGGCATCCACAAAACCTGCTTTCTTCAGTCTCAGGAATTTTCTGAAATAAGAGAAGGCCTATCTGATGAAAAATGGAGCATCTCTACAGAATAAAACCCCAGCAGAATTAATAATTCAAAACTGCTATTAAGTCAATGTACTTCCTGTCGGTTTATCAACATGGACGTTTTCAACCAGACAATTTTATTGCCGCGGTGAAGACCAACAGCACGGTCCACACACTGGTGTCCTAAGTTACAGCCAGGTTAGCTAACAGTCCATATTTGCTATTGAATAAATGTGAATGCCGTGGCTCTCCAAAGATTGACAGGCCATTTGTTGGCAGCTGCGCCTATTCCTGTCCCTGGTGAGGAGTGACTCTCCTCACCTCCCCCCACAGGATCCCTCCTGACCGTTGTCATGGCCCATCACCCCCTTGCCAGGGTCCCCTCCTCCCCACATCAGGCACCCCCACACTGCCGATGACAGGTGCCACAGACAGTCCCGAACAAGTGAGTTCTAACCCCAAACCCAAACCCCACTTTTCCTACTTTTCTTGGTAAATAAGGACAGCAAATAAAATTCCTTTTAATCTGTAGGAGGTCCTGTGGAACTTGTCAAACGGCAACCAGCTGTGGCAAAAGTTCAGTCCCCTCGGGGAACCCCAGGGGGTGTCTGTTATGAGTAATTTGTCACTGACGCCTGAGTCATCGAGACAGCTCAGGGACTCTACTGCACCCTAACAGGTCACCTTGAGCAATGCGCTTCAGGGCTCTGAGCCGTGGTTATCTCTTCAGCATAATGGGCACAATAATCTCTACTCTCTGGAGTTGGAGTAATTACATGAGAAAAGTGCATCTTAATTCCGTTCGGAGAAGTTAGTTGGCTCTGAATCTACTGAGTAGTTGGCAGGACAAGCCCTGTGCCCCAGGAAGCTTTGCCCTAACAATCCCTTTGCTGTCTGTCCGACTTTGCCAGCCCCACCTCTCCTCCCACAACAGCATTTCATTACCGCTTTTCCTCCTCCTCACATTGGGGGCCCCTGCTTTTTGGCTCATGAATGATGGGCAGGCAGCATTTTTGCTTCCCCTCCGAACCTGCCTGTTGTAGGGTACCTACCGCTCTGAGCTCCCAAGGTTTCCATATCTGAGGACAAAGAAGGCGTCACCTGCCTTGAAGCTCATGACAAGCCACCAGAGGGCAGACAACTTGGTTCCTCTCCCTGTTTTAAGGCCACCCAAGCAGGAGCAGGCATGATCTGAAATGGCCTCATTTGTCCTCCCCTCCTCGCACACACGGGGACCCGTCCTGGAAGGCTCCTCAGAGGTCAGAGGGCAACTCAGGCCTGAGGAGGTGGGGTAGGATGAGAACTCGTGGTCTCCCTGGGCTCCTCTGGTTTTCCCATTCAAAGTCCAGCAGCAGGACGAGCGGTCCTTCCAGGGGGTGGCAGCCCTGGCACGAAGGTTCGAAGGGCTCCTCGCGGAGGCCTTTGCTTGCCCAGGCCTCTTGGTGGTCGCTGGGTACCAGGCTTCCTGGATTTCCGCTGCCCTCCCCCTTGACTTCAGCGATGGCTCCTCCCTGGGGACCAGCATCACCAGAATGCTCCCGCCTCAGGCCTCAGCGGGCCTGGGAAATAACAGCCCAGCTCGAGGGACCAGCCTGTCTCAGGGCGCCGTCTCCCCACGGCCGGCAGGCAGCTAGACATGAGCCACGCTGACTGGCAGGCCCCCCTTGGTCCTGGCTCTCCCAGGTGGGCCCCGACAGACAGAACCGCGGGGAGAGGGAGGCCCCAGGGCCCAGAACTGCAGCCCTGTCTCCCCCGCTGGTTACTAATGAGAGTCCCTGAGGGCAAGGCCTACAGCTGGGCCTGCGCTGATGCTTCTGCCACTTATTTACCTTTGGTGGCTCTCGGCCCGGGTCCAGCATCACACAGTCAGTCAGCACCATGGGACCCGTTCCGCCCTCTGGGAGTTGCGTCCTGTTTCTACGCCGTCCTCTTCGGAGTCCCTCCCATCCCTACCCCGGTGTCCGTTTCCCGTGTTCTCGCCCTGGACGTCACCTCTCTTGTCCAGCCAGGCTGGTTTCTTCTCCCCAACAGCCATTTAGGTTTGAGGGGGGCCGTCTCAGTTTCCGGAAGGTCCATGCATGCCTTATCCCATTGATGTGTCGATTTCAGAGGTTGCAGGTGCTGACCCTGAGCTAGACCCGCAGCCCCGGGGGAGCAGGGCTGCAACTGAGCCCTCTAAAAGCACCTGCTGCTCTGGCCTGCCACCCTGCCGTCGCCCTGCGTCTCGTGGCAACGGTAGCCTGACTCCGCTGTGGGAACCACTCCAGCCTCCTGGCGGTGCTTGGAGTTTTCAGGCATACACATGGGTCTGAATAAAGAGAACGCCCATTCTCCTGGACCACCACCATCAGCTCAGGGAAGGGACGGGCCCAGCCAGGCTGGAACTGTCGGGGGAACAGGCCCACTGGGGTCTCTCACCTGAGATGACGCATACTTGGTCCCTTTTGGCCACCGCAAGGGGAGAGCCTGCCTGAGAATGCAGTCAACCAGGAGACAGAGAGCGAGTGCTGAGACACTGCCCGGCAGCCGAGTGGGAGCTTGGGCGTCTGCAGCTCAGCCACTCCCCGAGAAAATTTACCCCTGGACTTCCCAGTCACATGCCTCCCCTTGTAATTAATCCAGTGTGAGTTGAGTGCTGGTGTCTTGAACCCAAAAACAGATAACTGACCTGCTGCAGCTTTCAGTCCCGGGCTCGGTGTTCCACTCTGCTGCGCCTTGTTCCTTTCTCCCCACCTGCCACACACATACCACCACCAGCATCCTCCCCCGGCCTGTCCCACATCCTTCTGGGCCAGGGCAAGACTTCCCTGCCTTCTGTCAAGCACGTGTGTAGTTCATCTTCTGGCTCATCTTATTAGCATGAGGCAGTGGCTTCGACCCCGCCCTTCCCGGGAGCCTCACTCAGCATCTCCAACTTCTGGGCCAGGCATAGGTCCTCCCTCAGCTCCGTGCGGAAGGGTCCCGATTTAAGCAGGACGTTTCTGCCACCAAGGTCAGAGGCACCAGGTTCAACCCATTCTCGAGGCTCCCAGCTGGTTCTTGCCTCCCCCCATTTTATACCCATCTCTCCTTCCCAGCTGTCTTCCCCGTGGACTCCGAGCTCCGGCATCAGGCCTGAGGACAGCAGCCTTACAGAGCTGCGTAACCACGATCTTCTAAGATCAAATCCCTGTGATTTATCCCTTGTGATTTGGCTTTTCTGATTGATACAATGCCCTGCATCCTCCTAAAAGAGTCTTCTTCAGTATAAATCATCTAGAGTCTATTTATGATGCTTACAGCCCCCAATCCCATACCTTACACAGTGCACAGTATCTACATAAGACAGTATTTTCAGATTACAAAGCACTCACTACCTGTGTGCGTGGCCCTATTGCTTTTACTAGTACAGACGGTCCTGGAAAGACAAAGAACGCTGGGGTCAACTAGACGAATTCAAATCTGAATTCTGCCAGATGATACTTGTGTGACTTTGGATCAAGTTACTTACTATGTTTTGAGCCTGTTTTCTCCTCTGTAAAAAAAAAAAAAGTAGTTAGGGCTAGAGACCCAGGCCCACAAGAGGAAATCCCAAGCTACCATTGCCTTAAACAAGAAACCAGCTTGTCTGTCTGTCTGTCTGTCTGCCACGTAGAGGCAGTGCGGCTCAACCGCCTCCGGCGGGCCCGGAGGCCCCCAAATCCGCAGGCACCAGGCACCTCACGTCCTAGGGTCTGCCATCCCCAGGGTACAGGCTCATCCTCATGGTCCACGTGGCCACGCTCAGCTGACAGGGAGGCTGGCGAATGCAGTCTTGATTACGTGCTGCCATGAAAACTGGGTTCTGGTTATGAGCAGGGGGGAGAGTGGGCGTGGGGAGGCCCCCTGCTGCCCGCCACAGTGGGAGACAGCCAATGGGCTGGGAGCCAGTGGGCCGAGGCACCACCAAGGGTCAGTCTTCTTCTCCTTGCCTCCCTTTTCAGTGCCCCCTTGCTCTCTCCTGATTTCATCAGAATCCCTCCCAAATCAATAGGATTTATATCCTGAAAGTAGTGAAATTAATGGGGGGGGGGGAAGCATCCAACAGCTGCTGCCTCCTGTCTATTAAAAGGGTGAGGTTGAGAGTTTGGGCGCTAGAGCCTGGCAGGTAGCTCAGCTGGTCGCAGCGTTGTCCTGATGCACCAAGGTTGCGGGTTCCATCTCTGGTCAGGGCACATACAGGAAGCAACCAGTGAGGGCGTAACTAAGTGGAACAACAAATCAATGTTTCTCTCTCTCTCTCTCTCAAGTCAATAAATAAAAAAATTTCTTTTACAGGGTTTGACTGCTAGAGATGGACAAAGGATGTTTCTACTCCTGCTTGGGTGGCAGGGCCTTCCGCAAGTCTTTTAACCTGTCGAAGGTTGTTTCTCCATCGCCGGTGTCAACAGTAACGCCGACCTCAGGGTCTCGTGCTAAGGACTGAAGGATATAGTGCAGCAGAAACACTTACGGTAGCGCCCGGTACACAGTCAGCGCTCGGCAAGTACCAGCGGCCGCAACTCACGGCATCATTCTCCTTCGGTCGGTTTTCCTGGTCAAGCCTCTCAAGAGCTTTCCCTCCGGCCCCAGGTGTCCCTGCTTTCAACCTCAGCGTCCATCACTTGAAGAGTGAGAAAGAAGCTTCTGGCGTTTCTCTCGCCTAAGGAGCTTCGCTAACCAGATTGGGAAAATCCAGAGCATGCCCCCAGTGCCCTCAGTGGCTAAGTGGGCTGTGGCCACCAGGACTCTTGCTCTAAGATTTCTGGGTCTGTTTTCTTCAGGGCGTTTGACCTCCCAGGAGTTCAGGGACCCCTGGTGGGTGGTAACAATCCACCCCCCCCCCCATGGTTGGAGCCCTGGTTCGGTTAGTGCCCGTGTGAGGGCCAGGCCAGCACCCCGCTGCCCTGAGCATGAATGTTCTCTCTCACCAGGTAAGGGCTGTGCTCAGCCCAGATCAAACGCTTGTTTGTCTGCAGGGTGCTCAGAGCCAAACCTCTGCCTCTGTTCCCCCTGGGTTGTTTATTTGCTTACCCTCATCGCTTCTGAGCTGCGTGCTGTTTGCACACCTTATCTCTTTCTGGCTTTGTTGGACTGAGAGGCACCCGCCCGCCCACCTCCTCCGGGGAGACCGGAGCGTGGAGTGGCCCCTCGGGTGGTGCGGGGAGAAGAGTGTGGGACTAGGGGTGCGGGACTAGGGGTCAGGAGGTGCAGCACCCAAGTCTGTCTCACCTGAGTCTGTCACCAAGGGAGACTGGCCTTCAGAAAACTCCAAGGCCTCTTCCAGAGCCAACATTCCAACTTGCTACAAAAGGCCTAGTGTGAGCATTCTTAAGGATAAGAAGAGGTGAAGACTTAAAATGAGGAGCAGAGAGCGTGCGTGTCTCCCGCCCCCTGAATGAGAAGAGTTGTGAGCCTCTGACCACACTGTTTTGTGTTGCTTATTTTAGCCGCGTTGCGCATGGCACCAAAAGTGGCCAGATGGGAGGCCTCCTGCTCACTGACCTGCTTGTGCACAAACAGCTTGTAAAAGACAAAGGCCACACCCCGTGCACGTTCGGAGGGAGGAAGGTGGGAGACATTCTAGAATGTTTGCGTGAAGTCAAGCAATGGTATGAAAAAGTTCTTACTTTGAGAACTATTACTTCATATTACAATCAGAACTTATAGAATAAATTGTTGGTGGAAAGTGGAGGCATACGCTATTTTAGTTTACAAGATAATTGCTCACTTTAAAAAAGCTGAATGTTTCCTCCTGGAAGGTCGGCTCTCATGGTACACTAAAAATAAGGTTAAATCCATAAAAAAGCAGATCGCACAACTTTTAAAGGTGTTATTGTATATGAAACGTTACTTTTCATAATAAACACTCATATTTTGGGGAGTAATTTCTCCAAGGTAATGTCTTTTTTCCATCCATCACCTCTTGCACACCCCTAACCAGGGACCTGGCCTGCGACCCAGGCCTGTGTCCTGACCGGGAATACGAACCAGTGACCTCTCAGTTCATAGGCTGGTGCTCGACCCACTGAGCCCCATCATCCACGGCGTCTTTCTTGGGGTTCAAATGGACATGTAAACTGAACAGGGAAGATTTTAGCAGTTGCATTTGAAAGGCAAAATCCATTTTCTTGGGCTGAAAGGTCGGCAATGCCCACATTTGCCCACAAGGGGTCAGTGCATCACAGGGGCTTTAGCCTGTAGGGGAGGGTGCCTCCTTCCTCAAAGCTGGAAGGCAGGTCTGACAGCCGGGCCTCAGCATAATTGAAACTTACTTGCCAGAAAAGATATGGCTATTCCCATGGAGAAAAAGCGTAAGATCATTTCATGTGATGGACAATCCTTGGACATTAACAGAAACAAAGTATTTTTCCTATATAAATACAAAGTTTATCCACCTAAATCACCCAAAGTGACTTTTGTTTTCCTTCACATTCCTTAACGTGAGTTTACAGAGATGCGTGAGGAAACGTGTTCCTCTCGTGTTCCACTGCACGGGTCTTCGGGCTGCTTCCAGCTGGAAATGGTGCTTAGGATGCGAAACATATTATTAAGTAAAAGTAAATTTCTCCCCCACCCCCAAATAGACTTAGGATAGAGCAGCTTGAGTGTTTAGGGGAAACTTCCCTTTTGTATTTCTGCACTGGGCTGGGCTTCCACTGAACGCACGTGACGGATGACAGAAGTGACTCAACAGGCCAGGACAGCAAGTGAGGCCGCTGCGCCTTGCCTACCGCCGCGGAAGGAGAAGCCACGGTGCCTTCAGGTGCCAAGACCCAGATCCAGCCAAAGCAGCATGGATTGACCACATCCTAGTTTTCACCTCAGAAAATTCTGTGTCGTAGCTGTTTCTGACATTTGTGTTTTTTTCTGGGACCAGAGGTAGTGTTTATGCAGAATTTCCCTTTATGATTTCAGAAAAGTGAAAATCCCATGCCTTCATTCAAGCTTGATTTTGGTGCAAAACACAGAAAACCTCGGAACAAGTGTGCTAATGGCCACAGCACGCGAGGCCGGTCTGCGTCCACTCCGAGGTGTTCTGATCGGGAACCGCCTTTCCGGTTTGAGGTTCAGGAGAGGGAGGTTCTCCTCCCTCCAGATTCTGACATGGAGACGCAGATTCAGAGTCCAGATGTAAGAGTTTTTGCGCTGCCATCTGTCCACCGTAGCCCCACAGGGAAACGCAGAGGGGGGAGTCCACTGGTGGAGAAATTCCTCACCACTCCAGGCAGCACTCAGGGGCATGGGGTGGAGTGGGGCAGTGGAGTGGGGCAGCGGCGTGTCCTGGCAGCCCCGAGTCTTCAGCTGGCTGGATGAGGGATAGGACTCTGGCCGCAGGTCCCCGCGGGTCTGAGACAGCTGAGCCCAAAGCCCCAGGCTCAGCAGGAGCCTGGCAGCCGGATTCCACCCAGAGCGAGGAGGCAGGCCCTACAGCACCACGAGGGTGGCCAGCATTCAGGGACGCCGGCTCCCTGAACACCAACCGGACTTGAGAAACACAGCTGAAAGCCAACTGCCCCTTACCTTTCCAAACCAGCCACAGCACCTGAACACTGAGTAGGACACCTGCCATGTCCTACTCAGATTGCACACGCCAGATTTATACCCAAGGGCACAGTCTGGCGACCAAAGGAAAAGTATCTCTCGGCAAACTGAGGCTTGCCAGGAAGGGCCTCGGCCCCACCATCATCATTCCAGGGATCCGTCACCTAAGCACTCTCTAGTTTACCACTGCACCTAGCAAAGCACTCTGCTAATGAAAACCAGCAGTAAAAAATGGGCCAAATGCCCAAGTCTCACCGCTCTGATGGGTTGTTCCGGGGCTCGCTGAGGCCTGCGTGAATTGTTTCTGAATACTGCCAACCCCTCTCCAATTCCACCGTCCCAGGGAGCCTCCGGAACCACACAGCACCTCAGATAGGTTGACATGAAGAGGAGGGTGCACCAACCGGCAAACCTAAGCATCACGGTACCAAAGAGATTCATCCTTCACTGTGTATGAATGAAGTGCCATTTTGGTGTTTGCGTTTTTGATTTATATGGTCTGATGCAAGAAAGTTCATCTTTAAAAAAAAAAAAAAAATATTGTAAAGCAAACCCAAAGATGTGGGGATCCACATTAAGGTCATGACGCTGGGCCCAGGTAAACAGCCTCCATAGGGCACTGCTCCCTAGACTCAGGACAGTAAGTTTGGGCTCCCCTGCCAACTGTCGGTAGTAGCCCCTAGAAGAGGGTTGAGGCTCAGAGAAAGTGAGTACCATGACTGGTCAGCAATGTCTGCGGTAGACCAGGGGCGGGGGAGGGTGTGGGCAGTGAGGGGAGAGGTCCATGGGCACTCCGGGTACTGCATCTCATCAACTCTGCCAGGCACATAACCCCTGCAGCCCCGATTTCTGCATCTCTGAAATCGGGGTGCCTCTTACAATCCTGTGCTAGATTGCACTTCCCAAATATCAGTACAGTATTTCAAGTCTCAGATGTTCTCCTAGCACCTCGCCAAGAAGCGGGGGGCCTGACGACTGCCTCAATTAACAGAGTATGGCTGCCCTGGCCAGGGAGCTCAGTTGGTTAGAACACTCCCAACATGCCAATGCCGCAGGTTTGATTCCTGCTCAGGGCACTTACAGAAATCAACCAATGGTTGCATAAATAAGTGGAGCAACAAATCAGTGTTTCTCTCTCTCTTTCTGAGAAATCAATTTAAAAAAAAATTTTAAAGTCTGTGGCAAAAGGGATGCTAAGTGAATTATGAACCTAGGCCATTAAAAACTGATACTGCATCTATATGCCTTCCCTTTGGGGATGCTCATCCTTGGAACCCAGCTGCCAGACTCTCAGGAAGCCCATCCCTGGGGAAAGACCCCGGGTTCCCAGGCCCGGCTGGGGTCCCAGCGGACAGCCAGCATCAACTTGCAGGCCATGGTGGTGGAAGCAGATGCTCTGGCCCAGCTGACTGTGTGGAGCGCAGACCAACCTCCCCTGCTGAGCGCTGCCCAAACTGCAGATTCCTAGGCCCAGTAAATGACCGCTACCGCTTTAAGACACTGAGTTTTGGGACAGTCTGTTATACAGCAACAGCAGTCATGGCCTGCGTGAGTACAGCAAAACCTGTAGAGTAAGTGTCCGTTCACTGAAAGAAGACCCTGAAGAGGCGACCCAGAAGCACGTTTTCAAGAACGGCTGTATCACCAACACTTTCCACGGCACGAAGGACAACACTAAGGAAAACCATGACCAGGGGAGAGTCAATTCAGAAAGTGACTTGGAAGGATCAGACTCTGAACAGGAAGGAATCTCAGGACTACCATACCAAATTTATTTTGTATATATTTCCCTTTCTAAGGATGCATAAGAGTAATGTATAATGAAGAAAGCGTACATATAAATAAGTTTAATAGGACAATTTAATGAACATTAAAGAAATGCTAAGTGATAAGAAAGCGCTGGATCAGTTTCAATGGCAACACTTCTCAGTGTAATTCTGAGAATTAATGACATCTTAGGTCTAGTGAAATACAAGTACTTACTGTTCTTAGCGTCAACCTCTCTAATTATACCACCAAATACAAGTGGTGTAAGAAGGAATTTCACAAATTTTTCATGTTTTCTTTGAAAATCACAAACAAAGAAAAAGTCAGCAGGGATAGGCATTCAGAAAGTTCAATTTGATTTTCACTTTCATAATTATGCCCATAGTATTGTTTATTCCAAGATTCTGGGATTTTTTTTAAAAATTAATTTTCTGAATTTAATATTCCAAACAAATGACTTTCCAAGAACCCCACATGAATTTCACACATTATGAAGTTTCAGGTGGCTCTGTGTCTCCAGGGGAAGCGGAAGGCAGGCTTAATGGAAGTGTGAAATAATTAGTACCTCTCTGAGCTTAGCCACAGATTGGTGAGCGTGGAAGAAACTCACCAGTGACTAGGTGTTACGTACTCAGCATGTGTATATAAATCAAAGTAAGTGATGGTGTTAGTTTTACTACTACTAAGTTAAAAGAATCAAATCTACCACAGATTTCAAAAACAAAATTTATTCATAAAATATATTTAAAAGTTTGACTAAAAGCAGGACTACAAAACCCCCGCTCTCTTGTACATCTCAACGCCACTTAACCTCGGTCAACAAACCAAAGTCTCATTAGTTCAGCTACTGTTTTTAGGTAAAAAAGAGGTGTCTGTAGATCATGGCATATCATTTTATGAGTTATACTGCTAAAAACACTAACCCCAATCTAGTCTGTCCATGCTGCTTCGGTATTTTTATAGAGTAGTATTTTGTACTGAGACTCAGCCACTGTGAGATCTCTCCAAGTGTGAAGGTTAATTCACAGCAGTTTCCCCAAGGCAAACCATTTTAAGACGAAGTAAGTGATCCCTGCCATGACAATGTAAACACTGAAATGCAACACAGGCATTTATTGTGAGATATGGAACTTTGGGGATGCAGAACAAATTTAAATGTCTCTAAATACAGACAAGTATCAACTTTCCACCCGAAGTGGAGGGGAGGACCGGAGCTGGCTCGGCAGACAGTGATGCTCCCGAGTGCGGCAGCGAGCCCGAGACCGGGCAGGCGGCTGGAACACACCGGGCACTGCACACCCAGACAGAGGCGAGCCTGGAGGTCCGTGCCGGGGCCTTTTCCATCAGTCAAACTCAGCTCTGCTCATTGAGGATCAGAGGATCCAGAACGCATTCTAAATTCTACGAGTGTTCTGCTGGGTGGTTTCAAAGTCCAAAGTCTTCAGATTTTGTGGAGTTTTGTAATAATCAGCACTCTTACCGTTTGATCAAACGAACTACAGATGCAAAGGCCCCTCTTATCTGGACTCCAGTCCAGACTGGAGATGGGCTGGGTGGACAGTGTAACGTTCTGCAGAAGGCTGACCGAGCCCGCAACTCCCATCTCCACTCCCTCGGAGTCCTTCTTTGACCGCTGAGCAGGGTATTCACTGAGAACAAGAGCCAGGAGGTAGAAAGAGGCAGGGCATGTGCACAGGCAGAAGCCGTAAGGGACATGGCAGCACCCCCGCCCTCCGAACACTCCCAGAACCGATGACGGGCGCTGGTTCCTACCCCAGGGCTCCACCACACACGCCCAGCTCCTGCAGGGACACGCTGGCGGGAGGAGATTTTAGACCCAAACATCATGCTTCGAGAAAGACAAAGCCATTCTGAAACACGTGATTTCCTTTCAGCGGAAAATATAAATTCATAAGAAGAGATGAAGGTGAATAGACACTATCTGGTCTAGATTCAAGAGAAGGGGAAAGAACCCGCCCGCCCCCCAGGCACGGAGACATGGCCCTAGTGGGACACCACCATCCTCGTTACAAGGCTGTTAAAGCCTGTCGGGTACCCACCGCGGCACCGCCTGCGTTTCAGAAATGCTGATAAAGGCCAGGAGTTTCTGGACCAAAAGCAGCTAAAAGGCAGAGCTGGAACAGAAGTAAAAGGCAGGCAACCTACTATTCGCTCCTCCTCTCAGACCCTACCACTCCTTTTGATTAAAAGGAGTGAAACAGTCACATGGATAAATAGCCTACAGATTTTTTTCATGTCTCTTGGTAAAGGCTGAAATAATTTAGTATTTAAAAAATAGGAAAGATTTTTTAAACCCTCCATACTACTAAAGTTTTGATATTTTGTGTGCTTCAGATACGCAAAAAAAAAATCAGCATGTTGGAGTTCATTCATTCGCAAAATAATTCCTGAATAACTAGATGAGTTTCCTTAAAAACTCCTGGCTAGTGCTCAAGAAATATTTATAACTTAATTGCATTACTACCAAGAGAGACTAGCAAATGGAAATAAAGCTAAATATCATTTTACTTAAACCAGTTCTCCTTTGCTGGTGTATTACCTGACACAAAGCTCCAAACTAATTTGAAGATTGGACTAGGTATCCCTTATGTTAAGGATTAAAGTTAATTTTGAGATAAGCTATAAATTTCTAGCTGCATATAGACTCAATTCACTGATATTAACTTAATCCACAACAGTCAAAAATTCCAGCTGCAAAAGTGTCGCACATCACATGGGACACGGTCCATGGGCGGATGACAAAGAAAACTGGGACTCAGTGCTTCCAGCAAGCAGTGGACAGACTCCGGCCGCCAGGACCGACGGAACAGCGCCGAGCTGCCGCAGGGCAGCTCGGGGACCTGCCGTCTCTCCCGGTGGGGCTGGCGCTGGAAGGCACAGGGAGGCGCAGCGGACAAAGGTGCTGGCAGAGAAGTTGCCCAGTTACCGATCGGTCTCCCAGGTCCGTCAACACTTTGCCCCTGCTTTTTATTCACAGAAACTAGTTTCGATCGAGAGCACTCACTCCCAGTTTGGGTCAGCTATACCCCTAAGTACTTTTGTAGCCCTATTTTTCAGAACCCCTTACAGCTTCTAAAAGGAGCGAATAAATAGAAAAGCATTTTGTAAATGTCAAAGTCTCAAAGATGGTGTTTTCCTTCTATTTCTTTTTTTCAAATTGTATTTCTGAGATATCTTTCATTTATGGCTTTTTCTTTTCTTTTTTCTTGGGTGTTTACAGAAAGAGATAACCATTTCCTCATTTTTTATCAGGCCTCTTACACGAGCAGGCAGCCAGTACCTGCCACCTCCCGGCCCGAGGCTTCCGAGGGCAGGCGCGGTGAGCCCCCCATCGCTCGCTCGCCCAGCGAGGAAGGCGGAAAGCGAGCCCACTGACAAAGCCCCTGCTGGAGACCAGTCAGGGTCCTCGGGCTCTGCTCTGGCTCGGTCACAAGGCTGTTGTCCGAACTTGGGCTAGCGAATTATCAGGACCTAAAACTACCAATTCCAACCCTTCCCCTATTTCCAAGAGGCATGTTCTAACGACCTAATTATATTTCAAAAAGCCCTGGTGCAAAGTTTTCTTATTAAAAAAAAAAAACAGTAGCAAAATCCTGTGATTTCAAGTCTATGAAAAGAACTGTTCCTGACCCACTATAGTATATGGAAGACAACTAAATAACAAACATATTCCATATGTCGAAGAAGGTTAATATCCAAATCTAAAATAAGTACATT
Organism: Anoura caudifer; assembly: GCA_004027475.1. Lineage (NCBI taxonomy): Eukaryota > Metazoa > Chordata > Mammalia > Chiroptera > Phyllostomidae > Anoura > Anoura caudifer. Next base: position 47,058 of record PVKU01009495.1, on the reverse strand, counting down.
TGTAAAATAAGTACATGCTCAGGAAATACTTATGTAACACCATAAAATTTAAAATCATATCAAAGTGAACTAAGTCAAAGGAAGGAAAAAAAAGACCAGGAAGTTCAATCCAACCCCACTTTACGCCCACAAGTGACTTAAAAACACAGCCAGGTGCGCTGGCGGACTTACTACTTCCAGAGGTGAAGGCCGCCGGCGCCTCCCGCTGTCAGAAAGAGCTCTCTGTTCTGCGGCAGGTGTCGGACCTGCCACACCGTGGACTTGTGAGCCTGGACGGGGCAGAGGCACACACCGGTTTGTAAGTTCACGTGGGAGGGACTGCCCTACAAGAGGAGCCCTGCAAGGAAAGAATCTTACTTCTGTAATTTCAACACCTGTTATAAAAGTACATTATTTTCTGGGATTTCTCTTTACAATGGCTACGGAGATTTACAGGAACCCATCAGAAATGAGGAGAGGCATCATTTTTCTTTATTGCTTCATGAAACAAAGTTCTAATGGATTCTAAAAAAAGATGTTATCAGATTAAAAGTCTAAGTTTATGCTACCACATACATTATGCAAATAGATTTTATACATTTATATCTCTAGCTCACTCTGAAGAGGGGGAAAAAAACCTCAATATACAAAAACACATACTTCTTGCTAAAGAAAAAATAAAGATAGAATAAATTCTTTAAGAGTAAACGTTAGCCCTGGCAGGTGTGGCTCAGCGGGCTGAGCATCGCCCCGCAAACCGAAAACTCGCAGGTTTGATTCTGGTCGGCGTGACACCTGCCTGGGGCTGTGGTTCTCTCTCAGCCACGTCTCTCTCACTCACTGATGTTTCTCTCTCCCTGTCTTTCTCCCTCTCTTCCCCTTTCTCTAAAAATAAAAAAGTAAAATCGCTTAAAAAAATAAATAGGCTTTATTTTTGGGTGCAGTTTTGGGTTCACAGCAGAACTGAATGCAGAGTGCAGAGGGTTCCCCCACAGAATGCACTGGAACTTAAAGCTCCCAGAGCTTTATTTTCAGTCTGCACCACTGGACTTGTCTGGCCCTTACTGTAAGGGCTGTAAGGACTATAGAGCGTGTTTATGGTCATAATAAGCCGAGGCCTTATCAGTCATATTAAACTAAAAGATAAAAACGGCAACTGGATAAAAGTTAACAGCGTGTCAGCACATTAACAGGCAGTAAATCAACCCTAATAATGCTCTGCTCACTGTGGGGAGGAGGCGGGCGGTGCCGGGGAGCAGGGAGTGGTGAGAGACTTCCGCTCTGTGGAAGCAAGAGACCGGCTAACTCCCTCTACGCGGCACCTAGAGCACTGCACATCTTAGCGAGTGGTCAGCCTTGACATGTGATTGTAATAGTCTTGTAAGAGAATTACCATTAGCAGATAAAAACACATCTCAAAAGACACACTTTAATGTGTGAGTCGGCAAATGAATGGGTTCGAGGTCTTAAAACTTAATTTGTTTTGGGCCTTAAACTTCTCTTTTTCTTCTGGAAGTTGATAAAATCACAAAAGGCAAGAGGGGATATGGCCTCTTAAAATACAACAGCCATTTATTTGTCAGACTTAGCAATTAACTAAATTAATAACTAAATGAAAACATTTTTAAAAAATTTTATTATGTATTGATTTTAGAGAGCGAGGAAGGGAGAGACAGACAGAGGAAGGGGGACAGAGAGAGAAAGAGAGAGAAGCACCCCTTTGCTGTTCCCCTTATCTACGCACCCACCGGTGGACTCCTGCGTGTGCCCTGACCAGGGACCAACCCCGCAACCTTGGCGCAGCAGGACATCACCGTAATAAATGACCTACTCCGCCAGGGCCTGGGAAAAATTCTTTTGATGATAACACCATAATTTACAGATAAATAGAAACATGTTGCAAATGCATATAAAACAATCTAGTAAAGTGCTTTATGATGATAGATACTTAACATATTCTGAAACAACAAAGGCAAAACAGTATTACAATGTATAGTTCCCTTTTTAAGAATTTAGGCCATCAGGCAGTGAATGTAATTTACATGCAATAATAATTATTGTAATAATCATATAAGACAAATTAGGAACATCTGAGAAGTACTACTGAATCCATGGTAGAGTGAGAAAATAAGTGAATTTTTATTTCCTGAACAATGTATATATTTTAATCTTATGGAAACTACACATCTATAACTGATCTTTATTTTTATACTAGAGGAAGTTCAGTCACATTTCTAACCCATCTCTTGCACACAACAGGATGTTTCAGCATGAATTTTATGCAATCCCCTTACTCCAGATATGATCTTATTTTCTTAACAAGTATTTTCCCTTTGCCCCGCTTTCTTCATCCATTTTTCTCATTATAATACCATGTTTTCTTTGAAACTACATCAGATACTATTTGAAACACGGCAAAGTATGTATGTGTGTGAGTATGGATACCTACCATGTATCAATCATAGTGATTAACACTTTAAATAATTCTATTTAATGTAGCCAACTGGAATATTAAATAAATTGTGGTTAAATTACATAATATATATAGATACATTCTGAAAAGTATTAAATAGTATACTAAGGTATACATTGGTATACACCCAAAAGTACATAATTAGGTATTAACACTAATATATATTTATTAGGAAACACGATGCTAGGTTTTATCGATCAAATTCCTATCATCAGCTAGTTTTCCTAAGATTGCTCCTATAAAATAAGATTCCTAGCCAACTGAGGCCTTTATTATAATTAAGAAGTCTAAAACTGATCAACTTTGGGAAAAGTACTCTTTGCACAGAAAACCTTGTCAAGATCCCACAAGAACATCATAAAAATAGCTCCCTTCCCATAAAGATCTGAAGGCACCGGGTGACTAAGTCTGCTTATTAGTCTAAAGCAAGCTGTGAGCACTCCTCTTCGTTGAAAGACATTTCCCCCGGGGCTTACCTTTTCTGAGACAGAAGCAAAACCCTTGGTTGGATGTTGTGTTCTCATGTCAAAAACGTGAAACTTCCCTTCCAGAGATGTAGCGACTAATTTGTTCATGCTTATATCTTTCCTGTCAAACTCCAAGCTACATACCTGAAAATAGAGAGTATTTATTATCGATGGTCTCAGGATTGTTATTCAGGAGGTTCTCTCAACCGGAGTAAAACAACTATAAAATTATTAGCGCATGTGAAAGCATTCACACAATCATTCTGTGTTTTGAATCAATATATATCAAATACTGTTACATCACAGAAAAACTTCTTCTTGCTTAATAAGAGCAAAACCATCTTGAGTTCCCCAATTATTATACTCACCCGGTTAAGTCAAGGCGGACTCTAGAAAACAGGAGGGAACCACATTCTTCCCAAGAGCCACACAACTCAGGAACCAAAACCACGACAGCACTGGGGAAGCCATGACTGTTTTCAGGCTAATACAGCAGGAAAAGGCCGCTTCCTCACTTATTCTGATATCACAACGCACGGCCCCCAGGGGTCCACAGTCAGGCTGCAGGACTTGCAGGTCACCCGGCTCTACCACCTCGGGTGGTTCACTTTCCGAGAGGGGGTCTGTGACTTTCATCAGATTCCCAAAGGGCTCCACAGCCCCCGAAGGTGAAGACCACTGGCACAGAGGGGTTGTACTGAGATGAGTTACTGGAGTCGCTCTCCTTTCATAGCAGTTTGGGGCGGGGGGGGGGGGGAACATGCTCAGAAGAGCTAACAAGGACCCAAATGCACCCTACCCCGTTCTTGATGTTTGTCTCCCACCGCAAGGACATGCTTCTGAGATCGAACAGTTTGATGTCCCCGTTGTCGTAGCCGGCACAGACAACCCGCTCCTCCTGACTGTACGCGTTGCCTGCGAATCAAGACACAGCATTGCAGACCTTTATAAATGCTGATCTGAAGACCGCTAAAATAATTTTATGAAGCTATGCGTATAATTGATAATGAATCCTATTTTTAAAAATCACGTTGGGTAGTACCTCATGTTACCAATCCTGACAGGACATCAGAATTATTAATTTGGTATCTGATATACTGGTTTTTTAAAAGATTTTATTTATTTATTTTTAGAGAGAGCAGAAGGGAAGGAAAAAGAGAGGGAGAGAAACATCAATGTGTGGTTGCCTCTTGTGCCCCCAATTCAGGACCTGGCCCACAACGTGGACATGTGCCCTGACTGGAAATTGAACCAGCAACCCTTTGGCTCGTAGGCCTGTGCTCAATCCACTGAGCTACACCAGCCAGGGCTGATAGGCTGTTTTTTAAAGCTCATTCTAAACGGAAGGGATGTGTGAAAATGTTCACTGGATTCGAAGCTAAAAGCAAATGTTCTCTCTATACTGTATCTGCAGAGACAAAAAGGCCAGCCACAGTCCAAACGCACCGGGTTTGGTAGAACAAATCCAGCTATGCTTCTACTGCTTTCCTTGGCAGTAACTATGTAGGAAAGCAAGAAGAAACTACTTTAAAACTTATTTTGCAAAAGTTTGCTTTCATGCGGCTTCGCTTCTGCAAGAAAACCAGAAATAAGTTGTAGCACTTTGTGATATATTTTTAGTTATGTGACCACACCTGCAAATTTATAATCTGTAGTTAAATTCATCCTGCTTGGTTCCAGGGATTTCTTCTGCGGCACCTTTTGCCAAGGAAATGTGAAGCGAGAGGGAGGAGGCCCTTGTAACGGTGCTAGGCTGTCCGGGCACCTCATCCCAACGCCTGTGTTCTCTAGTCCCTCCGCCACCTCTTTTCCACAACCTCCAGCCCTGCATTTACACCGTGGGCTCCCCCTAGGTGATACAACAGCATCTTAAACTCAGGATGTCCGAAACTGACCTTCCCACCTTCCTTTATAAACCACCACATCCTTGTGGGACTTCTTCAATTAATGGTATCCTCCGCCCCACAATCAGCCTCCAAGCCTACGCACCTTGGACACAATCCTTTCCCTTGCTCATCTCCAAAAAAACTTCCAAATTCTATTTATTTTGCCGTAATATTGTGTTCCGAATCAATCCCCTCTGCCTCATTCTCACTGCTTCTAACTTACGTCTTTCCTGGAATAATGCAAAACTTCAGAACCGCATTCCCTCTGCCACGCACCTCTGCCCCACCACACAACAGCTAAAGGTTAATTCTCCTAAAGCTGCGGTCGCCTCTCATCCCGAACAGCCCTCGGAACGCTGACAGCGCCTCCCGACCACCCGAGCGCCCCGGCCCCGGCTCTGGGCCCTCCTCACAGCTACGCCTCCCCGACGGCTTTTCCTTCTACATTCTTCCCTGGGCACCTCTCCAGCTGCTCCTTGTACCTGAAAGTTCCTTCCAGTTTCAGGGGTTCAAATCCCATACGCCTTGGCCTCAGGCCAAAATGTCCACTCTCCCGGTCATCTCCCCCTCAGGATTCCTTCTGCATTGGCCCATGTCTCCTGTGACCTTTCATCGCCCCTACCTTGTGCTACAGTTAATGTGGACATCATGTCCTCTTTACTGATGGATAAGCATCCTGAAGCTGGATAATGCGTCTGTTTCACCCTTATATGCCCAACTTTGCACCTGGCTGGCACCCATAAAAACTGTCAGATCAGTGGGTTTTCTTTTTAAATTTAATGTCCTATATTTAAAATTGTACTTATATCCCTTAGATCAATGATGAAAGGCTTTAATGAGCCCTTTTAATTATTACATCAATTTTAGGTGATTCTAAATACGAATAGTGAAATTCTCCCCAAGAGTATATGTCTTAAGTTTATATATTTTGCTCATAATATACACACACAATGTAATTCCCATACAATAATTTAATTTTTAAATTGGAAGTCTAAAACTTTCCTCTAATTAAGTAACAGTCCAATTTAAAAATAACATAAAAAGTTGAACAGTTCACATATACTGTTAAATCCCAATTTTAATGTCTGTTATCTCCACAGGGTTATACTAAGAAAAAGGGGGAAGAAAATAGAGGCTTAAAACTAAGTATGGCCCTGGCTGGTGTGGCTCAGTGGACTGAGCCCCAGCTTGAGAACTGAAAGGCTGCTGGTTCAATTCCCAGTCAGAGCACATGCCTGGACTGTAGGCCAGGTCCCCAGTTTAGGGCGTGTGAGAGGCAACCACACATTAATGCTTCTCTCCCTCTCTTTCTCCTTCCCTTCCCCTCTCTCTAAAAGTAAATAAAATAAAATTAGAAAAGAAAATTTATTAAAAAAATTAATATCACCCATCTCTCTTACTCACAAAAACTATTTCAATTTTGATGCTCAGCAAGAAATACAAAGTAAACATCAATTAGTCCTACAAAATCAGCATTCACCTTAAACATATTAACAGTTACCAAGTTTATAGGAAATGAGCGGGTAATGGTATAACCACTTCCTAGAAAATAAACACACTTCATGCAGAGCACAGTTAACGTGGATCTGTGAGGTTCCCATTTCCCCCTGGGGTTCTACTCAGCTCCATCACGGGCACTGGGTTCTAACTAAGTCAGCATTACCTGGTTAAACCAAGTACAGAGTAACAGCAAATTACCTGCGAGCACCTAATCGAAGCACAATTCTTACATGTACGAACTCACTGAATCCTCATAACACTGTGAAGTAAATCCCTCCATAACTTCCACCCGCAACCAAGAGGAGGAGGAGCTTAAGAGCCGCCCCAGGTCGCGGCGTGGGCCGCAGCGCAGCGAGGACGCAAACCCGGGCGGCGGCAGAGCCGGAGCCACCCCACCAGGACCTCCCCGAAGCGCTGCGCTTTCCACCATCTGACACTTCAACCCCGCGAGTCCCTCGGTGATTTACCGAAGGCCACGGTCCAGCAGTCCCTCTTGTTTTCTCCTTGCGCAGGCTCCATATTAGCAACGGGGTCGTCTTTCTGCCTTGGGTCCCACACCTTCACAGTTCCTGCCACAGATAAAAGGGGGCGGCTCAACGGAGCGGCGAACAACGGTGTCTCTTTGCTGCATTCTCTTCCCGTGGCTTCCTGTGTATATGGCGACATTATAGACGTCGTAACACCTGAAAAGTATCCGTGTTTTTCCGACTTCTCACTGGGTAAGCTGCACTTAATATAACCTAATATAGAGATATAACTCATATGTCAACGTCTGACTTGTATTTCCAAACAGATACAGAAAAGCCAACACCTGTTTCTAGGTTATCAACAAAGTATGATTGACAAGGCAAATATAAACATTATGTAATTCAAACCATGCTTTATTTTCTTTGCTTAAGCTTAAAGCTAACATGTTATTTATTTAGAATAATACCAGTGCCATTTTAATTATTTCCTTAGTGTCCACATAATCGCTGATATTATTCTTATAGAGATGAATAAACTAATTTTTACATCTGTGATCTCTTATATTGGCTTTTAGAATACTATTTCATATATAATTAAGTTTAATTTCCCTGGGGCAATAGAAAACAGGGGAACATTAAATAAAATTAACAAATAATTCTTCTCAATTTAATTTCAACTTCCTCATTTTAATGCAAATTGCAGGACTACTAACTAAATGGTGTCACCGTCTATGAGAAATACAAATGCATGTAACAAAATGGCTAAAAGCCAAGTCCCCGAGAGAGAACAGAAAAAGGGTAAAAAAAAAATCCTTAAAAGGGGTAATAAACACAGAAAAGGGGGCACTATTGCACTAGATTTATCTCCAAGAATAAAATAAATCTGGTCATTGAAAAGGTGGCTTGAAGGAGAAAGAATTTCCTGCAAATATGACAAGAGGCTTATATTACTCTACAGGGCACTTACAAATCGATAAAATTCATATTAAGTTTGCAACAGTTAAACGAACAAAGAACACAGACAATTCACAAAGCAAAATAAACTAGCAGATAAACAGCGAAGAGCCCAAGGTGGAATGAAGCACCATTTTATCTGTGGAATTAGGGGAAAAAGGGAAAAAGGAAACCCCTGCTGGAAGGACAGGCGGGAAGCCCACCCGCCTCCGTAGATGGTGAGGTCAAAAGATGCTTTGGGAAGCATGATGATAAATTTTAAACACCATACGACACATTTACCCCAAAAGAATTACATACATGGTCATATTTATTCCTTCATTATTGCTGAGTCACTCTCCCAAAACAATAAACAAAAGCTCAAGGTGAACTGAATGCTTGTAACGGACGCCAGTTAAAAACGGTGTGACTCCTCCACGGGGTGGGACGTGACCCAGCCGTTAAAACGACAACTATGAGAACCACATGGAAACAGCCACGTTTATCTACGACAAAACGTTAAACGGAAAAAGCAACGTACGAAATCCTGCCCGCACCCATCGCTACGGACCGTTGTGCAAGACAAACCCAACAGCGATGCTAGCGTGGCAGGCGGAGTGTTATTTTTCTTTCTATATTCCCTACTGCTTCTGGGACCGGAAAGAATATTTGATTTCTGAAACACAGCCGCCCTTGAGTAATGATCAGAAAATTCCATGCCGCTTTTCTCTGAAGACCAGCCCCGTCCGAGCCACCACACAGGGGACAGCGGAGCCGGCGCGCTCCACCAGCCGTCAACGTGGCAATCTTCACAAGTACTCAGCTGCTCTTCAAAGGAAGAAAATGGGAAGCTGCCACCCACATCATCTTGTCAACTGCCTCGAACACCTGTAAAGAAACTTTAAATCCCTCAAGGTTCATGGGAAACTATGGTTAGAACCGTAGCTGAACTGGCTCAGGAGTAAAATAGGAAGGGCCATGCCTCTAGGTCAAAGCACTCAAGAATGAAACATTTAGGGACACGCAGTCAAACTTGCCTATTAAAGAAGTAGGTTGTCAGATTTAGTGAGTCGGGGTTACCGAGGATTTCCACATAGACAGCATGTACTGTTGTACAGAGCTTTGTCATTTAAAAAAATTAAAATACACCGACTTACCATCTCGGCTGCCAGTCACGATCTCAGGTGCTCCTTCCCCAATCCCTAGTCCTCCGACGCCATCGATAGTATTTACAATTTCCTTGTGGCCCTTTACTGAGTACACTGGGTTCTCTGGAGCTTCCAGATTCCTAAAGAACAGAGGGGAGCTTCTTACTCACACCGCATGTCCCAGACATTCGCTCCACTACCGAAATGCGAGAATGCGCACCACCTTCAGGTTTTTGTTTAAAAACAAGGGCTTTGCGATGAATTTGTATAATTACTCTCAATCACTTCTCTCCACTTTAGCACCTTTTGAGCCCTCAATGAGAACCGTCATTTATTCAATGTAGAATTCAAACTCGCGAGTCTAGTTGACTTAGGGTTCTTCAAAGGCGGTCGACCTACGAACTCCGGACATGAATTACCAAGTCTGCTTATTAATAAATGCAGATACGCAGGCTTCTCCCCAAACATAATTAATAAGTATCTCTGGGGCGGAGTCTCAAACCTGCTAGCTCCTTGAGACGAGTCTGATCATTACTTCTTTAAATACAGAGTCAATTCAAAGGATTCAGATGCTTCCGAAGTAGTTTCACTTTCTGAGGTTTATTATGTGAGCAGAGCGTACTTTCTACCTCTCTCCCTTTATAACGTATTATTACATTTTCTCACTGAATTCCGTACTGATTTTCACCTAATTTACATTTTTCACTTTATCATCGTGCTGGTCACAAGTCTTTCAGTCAAACTGGCTGCAGTTTGTCTAGGTTACTGAAGGGAAAGGAATGCAGGAAAGCACCTACTACAATACTGCGTGTGCTTGCGTCCACAGCCGCTGGCCGGCTCAAGCAGGTTATGTTAATGTACCCCCTTTTCTTGTCTGTCCCCTTTTGCTTTTCTATTTGAGCTTCTATCCACATTTCTCTTTAACAAGTCAGCTTTCAATAACTTACACTTAAAAAAAGAGTGTAGCTCTTCATGATGTAATCCCAATTTATTCATGAGCCAAGATTAGTAAAGTCTCACTTAGCAGATCTGAGATAGTTCAATCTAGTTTAGAAATAATGTTTACATTTGTAGCATTACTGTGAAAGAATCAAGATACTAAACAGGATTGAGGTTCTACTGAAAAAACTCTTTTACTGCCCTGACCAGTGTGGCTCAGTTGGTTGGGCATCATTCCACAAAGCAAAAGGTTCCTGGTTCAATTCCAGGTCAGGGCACATGCCTGGGTTGTGGGCTCTTATAAGAGGCAACCTATCTTCTCTCTCACATCGATGTTTCTCTCTCACTCTTTCTCCCTCCTTTCCCTCATCTCTAAAGAAACATAAACTCTTTTTTTAAAAAAAGAAACTATTTTATGGTTTTTACAGATTTTTAAAAAACTATTTTTTTAAGTGTAAAATTATAAGACTTATCAATGAAAATAACTCAGTAATACTGGTTCTATATATATATATTTTAAAAAATAATTTCAGATTGGTCTCTCTCCCAATTTCTTTCAAAATATATGGCTCTACATGTAAGAATTAATACATTGTAATAAATGCTAACTTCATTATTAAGCACTTAAAACAAGGGTGAGTTAAAATAGCTTCATTATATTTTATTTTAGGAGTCTAAGATAGATAAATAGGTCAAAGTAATTTAATTACAAAGTAGCAGATTCTGAGAAATCAAGAAAGGTTACATCAGAAAACATTAAGGAGGGAAGAGTTTCTCTCTAGAACATTACTGTGTACTTCAGAAGATTAAGAGATATTCCTGAAAACTAATTACAGAGAAATTTGAATTCACCCAACTTCAATTTAAATATGAGGAAATAACTCTTGGTAAAACATGAAGATTAAAAGCAGCTGGCACAATTGTGATTTTGCTCATTCAAAACAGGCTTATCTTGATTTGCTCAACAGACGTGTTCCGAATAAGTTGTGCTCAGATGTTAGCGAATGCATGAAAAATTTTTTTTAAAGAACTGGGAGTTCTACATTAAAAAATTAAAACAAAAACTTAATGTATCATTTTGTAATGCTAAAACTATTGCTGAAATGCAAACAATATCTAATTTCCCCCCACGTTCTACATGTTCATTTTTATATACTGTACCCTCAAGGTGGTGGGGGATAGACCTTATTTACAAATACAAGATATTAAATGCAAGCACCAAACAGCATATGTAGAAATAAAAATTGACATTATTTGAAATACCTAAAGAATAATTAGAATTCTTTCAGAGGAAGAGTAACATGACTATCAAAGAAACTGCCTGCCTCATACCTTAACGCTAATTAAGTAATCTTACCATATATGAAGATTTCCAGCAAAATCTCCAGTAGCTAAATATCTCTGCTGTAAAGATGTTGCACCAAATGTTCCACATTTAATCGGTTTGGCCTTTTCAATCTTGATAAAACGGAGGGAGAGAGAATACATTATTTATGTAAGCAGCTACGTACTTATAACCCATGATATTTACACCTTTGTTATGGTATTTAAATAACGCACACAATATAAAGAGCAATTAAAGTGTTTTCTGATAAAAATTGTCCTGCTTTTCCTTCAGTCATTCTTCTATAGTTTAACATTATATAACTGTTTAAAAACTGAGTTTTAATTTTGCCTTTCCCCTCATCTCGCTAATAAGACATTCAAACACTAACAACTCAACCCTATCTACTGGTTTGCAGATATGAAAATTTTCAGCATTTAATGTGGTATTCCTCTTTAAGATCCTCTGTAGAAATGAGAACGTAATGAAGATATCCCACTTTCCAGATGGCTACAGGAACAAAGATGTTTATGAGTCTCTTACCGTTTTCCCTGCAGAGCCCTCTGAACTGAGGAAGTTTATGACCTGTTCTCAGCGGGACCCTTGCAATGCATAGAGATTTGTGCACCTGTGTGTACCAAAGGCACTGCTGTTGGTATGGATTAGCCAATCTTTTCAGGTTCCTTTCATTTCAGTCCACTGCTCCAAGTACGTCCATGATCACATTAACAAAATAACCATACACCAATGCATGTGGCTTGTGAAGTCACATGAAAAAGACTCTATCACTGAAAGGTCCTTGGAAATTATCTAATATAATATCCCCCTGTCATAGACAAAGGTATGCAAGCCTAGAGCTTTACAGATCCGCCCAACTCAAGCATTAAACATTTAACACTTTCCTACTCCATGCAAGTCAGTGACCTGGGCGGAAGAGGTAAGACGGGTCATGCCCTCAAGGAGTTTACAACCCAAGTACCATGGGGGCTCTGTTCCCAGACACCCAGCAGACGCCTAAAACAGAAGACAGCACCGAACACTATATACATTATGTTTTTTCCTGCACACACCTATGATAAAGCTTCATTTATAAATTAGGAACAGTGAGAGATTAACAATAACTAACAATAAAACAGAACAATTACAACAACGTACTTACTGCAAGTTACATGAACGGTTTGGGGCTGTCAGCAAGTGAAACAAGGACAACCTGAACACAAGCACTGAGATCCCGGGACCATCAACCCGATTCCAAAGCGGCTACGAAGTGGCTAACAAGCAGGGAGCTTCCGCAGTGCGGACGGACACCAGGGTGGGACAGGGCAGGACTGCGGGAGATCTCATCAAGCCCCGCCATTTAAAACCTACGCATTGCTTATTTCTTGAATTTTCCCTTCAGCATTCTCAGACTGTGATTAACAGAAACTGTGGAAGCAAAACCATGGGCTGGGGGTGCTGCATCAGTGCCTGCCTAACCCCCCACCTATACACATGCGACCTGCTGCTCCCACCCACTCCCACACCCTGCGGGTCTTTCATTCCTCTTGCCTTCCGATGTTTCTAGCTTCTCCGAGGTCCCCGTGACCCCACCTCACCTGCCAGGTCACTGACATCCTGCCTGGAGCCTGCTTTTCCTCTGGCTCAGCCCGTGGAAACTCTGCACAATCAGGAACTGGCCGAGGCCAGGACTTGACGCCTGTCCCACACCACTCTCTAGCCTGGTAACATCACCTCCGCCTACTGTCAGCCTCGATAGGGCAAAACTACTCCTCTTCTTTGGTCTCTCCAATCCTTACAATTTTTATCCTTAACGTTTACATAAGTAACCCATTTCCCTCTAAAAAACTGAAACAAAACTGAAGACTAAAAGGCAAAAAACCGTGTCTCCCTTTGACACGCCCCAGGAGTCCGCCCCACCCTTCTAAACCTCCTTCTACACGTTTACGAACGCACGTAGGTTTGTTTCCACGTACAGAGGATCATCACCTATTGTCCCTTGACTTGGGTTTTTCCAACGAACAACACATCCCGGTAAGCAGAGCTCTCCAGGTGCCAGGGCGTCTCCCCGTGCAGCCCTTCAGTCCTGGGCCAATCTTCACCGCTCCCACCGGGGCTGGCTTGTTTCAGGTAACTTAAAAAATACTTCCCCTGCCACTCTCACGGTCTGGCTGGACATTTCCATACAGAATACGCACAGCAACTTTCAAAGAAAAAGAAAATTCACTTCGCACAACTACAACTGAAGTTTTCTTTCATGATTCAAAGCTTTGGAAACTCTCAGCTTATTGAGCTTTTCCATGGTCTGGGATCTATATATATCAGCAACTAGTATGTAGCCGGGTATAAAGCAAAGCATTCACAACCTCCTTGGAATTGACGGGTAAACAAAACTAGTCATTCACAAAAACATGGTTGGAAAAGACAATGAGAAGCGCAGAACCACAGAAGGTTCACTTATCAAACTGGTATTATTTCGATTGTTTTTCCAATTTTATGAAGCAGAGAAATCTTACAATGGGGCAATGCAGAGGAACAAAAAATTTAGTCCATTTAACAAAGCGGACAGTTTTCAAATCACTTAGGTCCTCCCCACCTTCCCCTTCCCACAAATGAAAGGACTTGAAATAACACTCTATTACTACTGAGAAGCACATTACCACCGCTAGGACGCAGTTTCCATGGTTAAGCTAATTCAAAGTTCCAGCTCAGGGCACTGATGAAAGAGGTACCCGCGCCCTCCTCCCCTGGGTTTCACGTGGGCCCTGGCCTGCCCCAGCTCTAGGTCATGGTCATGGCTCCCACAGCCTGAGGCAGAGGGTGAAGACAGCCCTCTCCGTAAAAAGCCAGGTGGGCCCTAATGGGCAAGAACAGGTTCTAGGGACTCAGAGGATTAGGAGCCATGGGGAGCCCTATCTCATATTGAGATCTCAACTCTGGAAATTCTCTGCTCCAGCTAAAGTGGTCAGCTTCCCATAATCCCACTGCTACCGCCTGGAGCCTCTGGTGGGGCTTCTGGTCTTCTCCCCAGGCTGCAGGAGAGAGAAACGCTTAACCTCCACTTTCCAGGGCCTCCAGTGAGCGCACAGTTCTTCTAAGAGTTCAGTGCTGGTAATAAAAACTTGGGAAGCACGAAGTTTGCTCCCCATGTCATTCCTGTGCCTTTCACCTGCGGACCCTTTGGCATAGAGAATCTCAAACCACACTCCTGGAATGTACTAACCTTCTTGCACCAACATAGGTTTTTCTCTTTTTTAAAAAAAAATATGGAACGCTTCACAAATTAGCACGTCATCCTTGCTCAGGGGCCAAGTTAACCCTCCCTGCGTTGTTCCAATATTAGTGTATGTGCTGCCGAGGCAAGCACAGCTAAGAACGTCATTTTATAATAATAAAGCTGTTATTTTTTTTCCGGAAGTTGAACTTAGATAGTACTAGCAAATAAACACCAACAAGAAAACCTGGAACCGAGGGTAAGAAAGCTCCTGTGATGCAGAGATCACAGTATTTATAACACGGTCAGACTTTCCTACTGGAAACCCCCTCCCTGCGCACGGGTGGAACCACCCCAGCAGTTCTCGACATTTCACAAATGGCAGCACAGCACCCGGATGGTCTGGCCCCTGAACACGCGGGAGAACTCCCACCTCAGGAGAACCTGAACTGAGAACTGCGTAGGCTGCGTGCACACACCTCTTCTTACACAACAGGCCAGCGCACCAGTTTCACTGTCACCTCGTGGATTCCAGAAGTGGATGTTTATTGCAAACAGGATGGAATGAAATAAAACGTATCCACACTTAGAGGCACAGACGCCCAGGGTTGCCACCTGACCTGTGGCACACCGAATACACAGAACCCTTTTGAAACTGGGCCTTCAGCTCTCTGGCTCCCCCCCTTCACTGGCTCCTCGTTCTTCGGACACAACCCAGTCATTTCTACCTCCGGGCACGTTCCTTCACTCTCCCCACTGCCTGGGCTGCTCTTCCCTGGGATCGCACCTTCCTCCTCCCAATTTGATTTCATTTCAAATGTCGCCTTCTCTAGGAGGCCTTCCCTGCCCCAACTGATGAAAAATACCTAACATTTTTTCTTGCTAGAAAACCTGGCCGGGGGCTCAGTTGGTTAAGCATCGTCCCTTACACCAAAACGTTGTGGGTTCGACCTCTGGAAGGGGTGGGTTTGATCCCCAGTAGGGGCATGTACGGTAGGCAACCAGTTGATGTTTCTCTCTCTTTCCTTCCCTTCCTCTCTCTCTAAAACCAATAAACACATTCTCCGGTAAGAACTTAAGAAAAAAAAAATGAAGCTCTACTTTGTGCAACTGATACACAATGACAATTAGTATATATTAACATCTGCTATATGAGAGTGAAAACGCCCATCCACCATGGTCGTAGTTGACCCAGAGGTTAGCTCTCTTTGCTACACGAAGTTAACATGATTAGAAAGAAGCCCCTGATGAGCGGTGCTAGTGGGGGCTACTTTTGCTCTGTCCATGCGTAAGTCTAATACAGATTGTCAGCATTTCCTCCTCCACGTCCAGGCACTGCTTAATTCACATTAAAAGGTTTGGTCAACCAAATGCTAACAAGCAGTGAATTCAGTGCCACAGGAGCTAAAAAAGCAGTCCTGTACTAGCTTATTACTAAATTTTAAAGTATGAATATCCCCAACTACAGCTCCATTTTTCAGGGCTACCCCTAGTCCTTTGTGCCAATTAGGAAAAAAGGGTGCCATTGACAGGCTGGTGAGGTCTCACACGGGAAGGCCTGAGGAAGAGACGGATTTCAGCTCCCGCTGAACTCTGGGCCGGACACCCTCCGGTGACGCGACAAACCGCTCCCCTGCGCGGGAAGGCCTGCCCTCGTTCCCGGGGTATCTTTAGTAAGCAAAAGGGAAGGCACGAACCAAGACCCGTTTTCTTCTTTCCTTTTTATCTTGGATGCACAGGCTTTGGAGTACATGACTTGAGGAGACCCCCAAAATGATAGGATCAGGTATGCTTCCTAATATCTTAATAGAATCATTCATCTAGCCTCATTGTAGTCAACCCTGGTACTCATTAGAATCACCTGCTGGAAGTTGACAAACTACTGATTTTCAGACTTCAGGCTAGTCTAGATGCAAGAGTGCCCGTGCATCAGCACTTCTACAGGTGGGACCAAGGCACGAATATTCTAAAACGCACACACACACAAAACCAACAGTAACAACACAAATTCAGGTGATTATGATGTGCGGTAAGGGCTGAGGATTGCTGAGCTTGTACTTAGTCTATAGGCTTTTCCACTGCATCATCACAACCAATTCCAATGTAAAATTCTTACATGTTTTTGCATTTGGTTTATCCGCTCTTTAAACAGCAGACTCATCAGGAAACAGAACACATCTTTCAAATACCTTTGGTCCCCAACAGACAGTTTACGGTAGAAAAAAGAAGACCCCAAAGATACAGGTGAAATATAAAAAGTGGTTACTCCTAGGGCTGAGTTCATGGGTGATATTTTCCTATCTATAGTTCTAAAATATTTTACAATTAACACATTACTTCTGCTAAAAAGCAAAATTATCTCAAAAACTTGTTAGACTCCTTCAGAATCTCTACAAGAGACAAAGAGCGCTACTTCACTTTAGGGAACAGGTGGATCATGCAGTCTTGCAAAAAAGTCGTCACAAGTCTGCAGATGCTCCCTGGCTGAGCTTCGGCTGGTATCTGTTCCTAATACTTCACCTTTAAATTTCTTTCTGCTGTTCTGTTTCCCATTTGTCTAAATTCCTGACCCCAATTAAATGATCAATAAGTTGATATTTAAATTACCCAAGTTACACTGTGTAAAGTATGACTGTCTAACCAGTAGGCTGTACACCTGAAACTAATACAAATAAAACTGAAAGAAAAAAAATTACCCTTTATAGGTTATACATTTACTCGTACTTTTAACAAGTAATTGATTTTCTGCTCCTTACATACCATATAAACAAATGCACTGTCCTTACTCTCTCCAGGAGCTTACAATCTAGAGAGTAATGAGATGGAACGACATATTTCAGGCACAGATAGTAAGCACCACAAGAGTGCAATGTAAGAAAAGTTACTTTGTGTGGGGATAGGAAGAGACTTCATACCAGGGGGTACCCAACCAGGACTGGAGTTATCTTCTGGAGAGTGGTCCCCTTGCGGTACAGGCTTCCCCCACCGAGTGAGTGTTCTAGGAACCCATCTGTATTAGTGTGCCAGCTGGCTTTGTTGTGAGAGGCTGCATTCAGCCTCAGCTAATTCTTTTTTTGAAGACTCAACGTGTTTGCCCATTTCATGACAGGTGATTTGTACCAGCGCATGTGCCCACACCTTGCTGACTGTTCAGCAATTTTTGACCAAAAAAAACCAAACCCAGCATCACCACCCCCCACTGTGTTCCACCCTTCCCAGTCACCGGATCTCACCCCCCGTGACTTTGTTTCCCCAGATAAAGTAAGTCCTCAAAGGGAAACATTTTGCCAAGGTAGAAGAGGAGAAACAAAAAACAGAAGAAGCGCTAAAAGGCATCAAAACTGAAGAGTTCAAAAACTGTTCTGAGCAGTGTAAAAACATCTCAATAGGTGTGCTGCAGCAAACGGGAGGGTACTTTGAAGGTGACTGCAGTTTAAACATGTAAAGAATAAATATACAATTTTTTATAAATAAATTCTGGGGGTTTTTTTGGTCCCCGCTTGTATATCAAATAATATGACTGGACCTTCGAATTGCAACAGGTGACTTAGGGATTAAGTGGTGAACAATTTAAGGAAAGAGAAAAGAACAAGCCATGTTGACTCTGAGGCCCTGACTACAGAAGATGGTTAAACTGGACAAGACTGGCACTCACAGAAGTTTAAAGTGGGATGGGGCCCAACTTACCTATTAGTCTAAGCTTTTCTGTCTTATATTCATCCTTTACCTACCAGTTCAACCTCCGGTTCCTCCACACACTCTCCCCGTGGCTTTTGATCCCTGGAGTTGCCAACCTTCCCTGCAGTCCTACTGCGACGCCATCATACACCTGAGTATGATCTTTATTTCTTTCAGGCAACCCCAAACAATCAAGCCATTTTTAAAATTGGACATAGGTATAAAAATGTTAGTTAACGACATGATTCATAAATTCTTTCACTAGCGACCTCTACAAAACTTGTGAACCTGATCATGCCACACGCTGCTTAAAGTCCTTCAATGATGTCTTGCTTTTCTTAGGGAAAAAAAAAAAAGGCATGAATTTTAAATGACTTACAGATCTTACAACGTTTGGTCCTTGCTTACAACTCCTGTTTCTTAAGAAAGTAATCTTCCCCCCACCGTTTAACTTTCTAGGCCATTTCCTCCGGAAACCTCCTCCTCTACTTCTAATTTCTTAGAAGGATAGTTTCTTCCCATCCCCAGTCTGTTTTTACTCTAAGAGAACCGTGCTTTTATGTTTGAGGATTCATCCCGGCTTATATTCATTCATGCACCGTCGGTTTAATTATTTAACTGATTCTCTCTCCCACTGGAAAAATCCATGCGATCAGGGGTTGTCTTCAGAAGCCTGGGAATACCAAGCAATCAACTGATACTTGTTGAAAGAATAAATGGTAGGTGGCCCCCTCCGATTACACTGTAGGATACCGGTGCCCGCTTAGGCTCTGCTTGTATGAAAACGCCTTTTACTAACAGGGTCCTATTAAACAGACTTCCCACAAACTGCGCACCGCCCCGAAGGACCAGGAATTTACTGCGGGGAGTGGCTGGAGGAAAGGGCGGGGAGCACGCGGGTGAACTTGCCCGCTGAGAATTCAGGACTCGACCGAAAGTATTTTACGTCGGAAGTATTCCTCAATCTGCGATCAACTTGGCCACTCCTGCGCAACTCAAGCTGTGCCTTTGATGGGCACTGTACGAAGGTTTTGGCAAAAAAGGAATGCAACCCCCCCCCCCCCCCAGGATCCACACTCGTCCCCCAACGGCACTCCCAGATGCCGGAACTGGGCCGTCTCCACCGAGCACCCACCTCCCGAAGCAGCTTTAGGTCCCCGTGCTGGATCTCGTACAGCTGAATGACGCCGGTGCCCCGTGCGAAGTTGCCCATGGTCACAAATTTGGCGCTGCAGGGCACCCACTTACAGTCGAACACTGTGTAGTTGAGGCCCTTCTGGATGTGGGCAATGATCTGCGGCTTTTCGAAGGCCGACATGGCCCACCCGATTTCCCCTTCGCCAACTGGCACTTCCCAACCCTGACCAAACCCTAACCTAGAAACCAGACTCCAAACATTGAAGACAATTTGTCCTTCCCGCTTGCCGTATCCACCCCCTGGCGCCCCAGCAAGTCGGCTTTAGTTGTCTCAGATAATGCCAGATGCGCTACTGAAATCGCACAAGACATTTTTTTCACGGATGGCACAAACCTGTTTTTTGCCTTTACAGACTGCCCTTAGCAAATACACAGGTTAGAGATCACGAAATGCTTTGGCTGTGGCAGGGCCAGAGGTAGAACAAAAGAATACGGCATATTTTAGAACAGCCCCTTATCCCACTCAGCGAAGAAACCCAAAAATCCGGCTTCAAGTCCCCTGCGTGGGGACTTCTTAGACAGGGGGCGGAGCCCTGCGGCTGGTTGGCTGGCGCTGGAAGCTGCGAGGTACGCATGCGCACTGCAACCGCGCACGTGTCCCAGCCGGAAGCACCCGCGGTGGCTGGGGATTCGTGAGGATGGCCACCGACATGGAGTCGCAGAGCGCCGCGGCCGAGGACGGTTTCACCCAGGTCACTCGCAAAGGTGGCCGGCGAGCGAAGAAGCGGCAGGCTGAAGAGCTGTCTGCGGCCGGAGAAGGCGGGGACGCGAGTCGCATGGACACGGAGGAGGCCCGGCCCGCCAAGAGGCCGGTCTTTCCGCCCCTCTCCGGGGACCGGATCCTGGTACTGGGGGAACCCTGGGACTGGAGCAGGGTAGGGGCCAGAAGGAGGTCAAGTTGGCCGTCTCTGGGTGATATCGATACCGCAGGGATTCTTCTGGCGTGCAGTTCTTAAGTGACTTCGGTGAAGTTTGATTGGTTCAGATGAAGGAAGCTTTTTTTCTGCGGCTCGGTTGTCATTTTACAGCTCCACCCCTATTGGTCCAGACAAGTCAGTGGTGTGTGTTTTTATTGCAGGACGGGAAAGAAGAAACAAGGAAAATTCCAGTCCCAGCTCACAGATGCACACCATTAAAAGAGAACTGGCTGAAGATATTTACGCCTATTGTAGAACATTTGGGACTTCAGATACGCTTTAACTTGAAATCGAGGAATGTAGAAATCAGGGTAAGGAGAATGCCGACCATTTCCAAGTGTACTAGGGTCTCTCGTGCAGGTATGAAAATGGGTGCATAGACTTTCCTCAGTGGGACTGACTTTGTTAAATGGTTTTCTTCCAGTTTTTCTAACTTCGTGAGTTTGAACTTCTCAAATGCTTTCAGAGCCTGCGTTGGGCACAAATATTAGTCGAATTCATAAGTTGAGTCTGAGCTCATACCAAAATACTGGCTATGCCTTCACATATTTTTTGTGGTGTTTACTGTTGAAGTGAGAAAAGGCCAAGTAGACAGAGGTTTGGAAATAATGAACTGAGTGGGGTACTTGCTGCCGTACAGGCACTATATATTGTAATAGTATTGTTTGGGGGGAGAAATGTACTGTTTTAGAAGTAAGTTTTATATGCACATATCCATGTTTTAACTGTACTTACATGCACATGTCTCTGTATTTTTCTATATTTATATTTATATATTTATTCATTCTGTGGGGTCAGCCCAAGAGTTAGATAGTCAAAATTGTTGAGTTTGGACTTCCTTTCCTTAATGCCAATTTTGAATCAGAATCAAAGACCAACATTAATTATAATGTTTCTTTTTGAGGATTGTTATGCTATCATCTGGGTTGGTATATAGACTCAGCTCCACTGAAGGTCTAGAATAATGGGGTAAAGTTGAGAGGTGCTACTCCGAATGGTTGGTGAAGTTTAAAAGGTAGAACTTCCTTTTCTAGAACACGGTGGACTTCCTTGCCACTTTCGTTCAGGTTTCTGTTGTGGCTTCATGCCAAAGCTTGTTTCCTTGTATGTTTCCCTTGTTTCATTGCTTTATACCATCTTTCACCACTTCACCCTCAGTGCCAGCGCCAGATGCACTTTCCCAGACCGCAGTGCTTTCGTTATGGTGTCCTGGTACCTTCCGTGTCACTGAAGGTTAGGAGTCCAGTTTTGACTGAATGTTTCACGTAGGAGTCCCAGTCCCAAGCTCACCTCGCCGCCTTTTTGGACATTTTTATGTCCATACACATGGGTGACTTTCCTCTCTGACAGAGGCCCTCTGCTCCCTACACCCTTCGTCCTACCTCAGTTCCATTCATCTTTCAGGGTGTAGCTCAGGTTCTTTGTGATCAGTCCATTTTTCAGTCATGGCTTCAGTGTCTAAACTCTTACTGTGCTTAGCTGTCGTATGTACTGCAGCATCATCAACTTGGATACCACTAATGTTTGTTGATACTGTTACATACCAGACACGGAGTGGTGCCTTCGGACACGCTGCATCATTTTGGTCCTTAGGACAGCACTGTGGGTAGGTGGCAGAGCCACATCTTACAGATGTGGGGAAATTGAGGGTCAGAGGAGTTTCTTGGCCAAAGCTGATCATCGGATCTTGATGCTGGTGGGGACCTGTCAGGATCTCCTGTTCTGAACTCTTTATTTTACAGATGAAGATGTACAGTTTCTATGAGACTTGCTCAAGGTCAAATATAGGATTAAGACTGAGTTCTTGTTTTAAACGTCCCATTACACAACCCTCTGTGGTTTCAAATTTGTCACGTATGTGGTCTCCTCATTAGATTGTGGGTCTGTGCGCGATAGAGGAGATGGCAGTTTTGATGTTAGACGGGTGTTCAGATCTCACCATTTTCACCTTCATATCACTCAGTATTCAGGGCTGTCATGAA
The DNA here is from genome assembly GCA_004027475.1 of Anoura caudifer. NCBI lineage: Eukaryota > Metazoa > Chordata > Mammalia > Chiroptera > Phyllostomidae > Anoura > Anoura caudifer. Next base: position 24,957 of record PVKU01009495.1, on the reverse strand, counting down.
GCTTAGAGCTGCGGTACGTAAAGCACCTTCGCAGTGCTTGTCATTTACAGTGCTGTGCACTTCGTGAATAGCTGCTTTTCTGTGATGATCGAATAAACTGCCTAGACCGTTCTTGGTAATCAGTAGCAGAGTATTGCTGCGGGAAGCTTCAGCACAAAAGAAGCGTGAAGCCCAGGGATGACAGCCTGCAGGGAAGGCTGGGTTGGAAGAGAAGGGAAGATGACCAGCTTGGACATCGGTGCGTTGACAGGATGGTCTGAGGACGCTGGAGTCCGGCGTGTGTGCAGTTGGGCTGTGCTGGAGGAGTCTTGCTGTCAGCCCCCAGGTCAGATCAGTCTTGGAGTCCAGTCAGTCATGTGACAGTCTTCTGCGGAACTGTCTACCTCTGGGTCTGGGAGAGTTTTGATATGTAAACCACAGCACTTCAGGAAAAACTGGGTCATGGAGCATATTTGGGGGAGGGTGGTGGTGAAGGAAATCACAGTAAAGGGGAAGATCATTCCTGGTATTCTGTGAGAGGACTTTTCATCCCTGTAATTTGTGCCTTTTTTCAAAAACAGACTTGTAAAGAAACCAAGGATGTCAGCGCCCTGACGAAAGCAGCTGATTTTGTGAAAGCCTTTGTCCTCGGGTTTCAGGTGGAGGTGAGTGACTTAATGATACGGGAAGTGGCGGCTGGGAAAATACTCAGTGTGAGTGTTTCGGCGGGTTGGGGCCTTTTCTGATTTGAGTTTCTGGTTCTATGGTTTGTGAATTTTACCTTGACATTCATTCTCAGGGATCTAAATGGAAGGGCTTCCCAATATTTGTTTTTATATTGTAGGATGCACTTGCCCTAATTAGGCTGGATGACCTCTTCTTAGAGTCTTTTGAAATTACGGATGGTGAGTGTGTGGCAGCCATTTATTATGAAATACGTACTTTTGAATTGCTGGCTTTGTCGTTTGTGACTCTCAGCTTTCTGAAAGCATCAGTTGGGCTGTGCTGTTAGCAGCTTTTCAAAGATATATACGTATTTCACGTCTGTTAGTGGGGAACATTGTTAATGGTTGAACTTTATGTGGAAGTGGGTGGTGTGCTGCAGTGGCTTGCCTCTTGAGGTCTTCCTTGTCTCGTGTAGTGAAGCCCCTGAAGGGCGACCACCTGTCAAGGGCAATAGGAAGAATCGCTGGCAAAGGAGGAAAAACCAAGTTCACCATAGAGAATGTGACACGGACGCGGATAGTTTTAGCTGATGTGTAAGTATGTGGTCTTGAGACAATTATTGTCATAGTTAACATTTGCTCTTTTGCTGGTTTTAAAAGGTCGTAAAGGCTGTGTTTTTGCATAATTCTCCCACTGAATCTTTGTCAGCATTTGGTTCTGGATGAGCAGGTGAGCAGATTAAATTAGGAAAATCTTAGAAATTGTATCTTTTTTCCCAATTGGCAATGAAGGAAATATTTAGAAACATCATTAAAAGAAATCACACGACAGGTGAAAATTTAAATAGTATCTCATAGGAATCTGTTAAGTCAGGGGAAAACAAAGGGTGGGTGTATTTTTTTTCTGGTTTTTAGAGAGAAGGGAGACAGAGTAATAGCCACGTGCCCTGTGCATCCTTTGGTTGCTTCCTGCGTGCGCCCTGACGGGAGAGCTGACCCGCAACTCTGGCGCACTGGGATGACAGGTGGCTCTGCAGCCCCCGGAGCTACCTGGCCAGGGCGCAGAGTGGTGGTTTAAATGCCACTGGAGCTTTCCTTTAAAAACATGTATAAAGACCTTTCTCAAAAGGAAGGTGAGTAGTGCGCATGGGGTGAGAACAAGAGACCAGTCAATGGAACATATATAAGAGGATACAGACTTAAAATAAAGGTGCGGGGCGTCGAGCCGGGATGCCCGTCTGTGAGGTCGAAGCTGCTCCACGGCCAGGTTGGCTTTCCCAGCCATTGGCTCGGAGATTCTATCATGCCACCAGGTTGGGGAACAGAGCAGCTGACTGTGCGAGGAAGGCGGGAGGGGTCTGCCTGCACCAGAATCCGTAAGTAATTTTATTTGAAGTCGTCTCATCTTTGCTCTAAACTGAGGGGCTCTAATATTTTTTATAGTTCAGGAATAACTGTAGTACTGCATTGGTAGCCCTCTTTACCTGAGGACAGGTGTATTATAATTTCGATCTTTTATGAATGAGTCTAGTGTTGGGAGTAGGGAGCCGGGGGGATGTTTTTAAAAGACCACATACAGCCCTAGCTGGTGAGCTCAGTTGGCTAGTTGGAGCATTGCCCTGTGCACCAGAAGGTCGCGGGTGCCATCCCTGGCCAGGGCGTGGCGGGGGGGGCAATCGTCCATGTTTCTCTCTCATATCAATGTCACATCCTCTCTCTCAAACGGTCGGCGTACCCGCAGTCAAGGATTTAAAAAAATAAGTATCGTGTTTAGCTTTTTAATTTGGAAATCTAAAAATGTAACCGATTTGCTAATCAAATTACGGGTAGTATATCATATTAAAGTGTATCATTTATAAGTGTATTTATAAGTTAAAATTTGCTGATTTTTTAAACAGCCTTGTTGTGGTTTAATTTACAGGCCGTTAAAGTTGCCTGTCGTTCAGTGAGTCTGAGGCAGAGGTTCTAGCCCTGCAGCCCCACTTCACGTGCGCAGTTCTGCCGCCCAAAGGCCCCTGTGCGTCTTCGCAGCCCCGCCCGTACCCAGGCACTCGCATGCATGTGTCGGTGTTTTGTGTCGCCACGGTTTTGCCTTTTCTAGAAATTCACAGTATGACGTCTTTGGCGTTTGGCTTCTTTTAGTTAACATACTTTGGGTCTCTCCGGTTTTTTTGGATGTATCAGCAATCCCTTTCTGTTGCCAAGTGCCAGTCCCTCGTGTGGGTGTATTGCCTTTTGTTTCCCCATTCACAGTTGATGGACGTTGGGGTTGTTTTCGGTTTGGTACTGTTACAAATAATGTTGCTATTGAATTACTTCTTGTATCTTGTATGGTTGTGTGCTTTTTTTTGTTGTTTTTTACAAATTGAATTACACTACTCAAAATTAAAGAAATGTACTGTTTTGTAGTTTTTGCTATAAGCAGGCTAATTGGAAATCCACAAGTTGAACGATTTACATTATGATAAAGCCATAAAGTGGACTACTATGTACCTGTAAGTGTTACTTTTTTATGCGCTGCTAACCGGGCAAAATACAGTACAACGGGAGCAGGCTATAGAACTGAACACTGCCCGTTCCCGGCACGTCCAGGAGAGCAGGAGGGAAACCATGCCGCCCTGTGTCCCGAGGCTCACACCCCTTCCCAGCGGCTGCCTCGTTGCTTTGATGTTTCAGTGGGAAAACGGACACTTCATGTGCCCGTGCTGTTCGAGAAGTAATTTGCTCAAAACCCAAATTGTACAGGTGACTGGTCATACAGGTGTCAGCGTGAAAGGGTCGTGAGGTGGAGAACCGATGTTCTGTTCTACCACCAAGACTTTTTCTATGAACAGCTTGGTCGGGAACCAAACTGTTCAACATGCAAGACATTCGAGAACCAAGGTTTGACTGTATTTTTTGAGATACAATAAACACACCATAAAATTCTCCTTTCAAAGTGGGTTTTTAGCATATTTGCTGAGTTTTGCTACCATCATTGCAACCTTTACCGAGGAATCTGTATCCTGATTTCTCATTTTCTGGGTTACAGGACTTAGTTTAACGAAATGTTTTTTGTTGCTGACGTGTCTCACTTTTTTTCTTGCAGGAAAGTTCACATCCTTGGCTCTTTCCAAAACATCAAGATGGCAAGAACAGCCATTTGCAACCTCATCCTGGGTAACAGCAGTTTATTCCTTTGGTATTTTCTCTAGAAAGTAAAGGATGGGGGACCTAGATTAAACCAGACTTGCAAGTCAGTTTAGGGAAACGTGAAAGATGGCAAACAGACTCTTGGGGGTTGGCAACTCTGGGACCAAGAGGAGGTAGGACCCTTCTACTTGGATTTCACGGCTGTTGGAGAAGAGGCGGGGTTCACTTACTGGCTTATGTCACTTAAATTCTTGCCGCCTTCCCTTGCTGAGGTGCCCGGAAGGGCCGTTCCAGAACGTAAGCAACTCCGTGTTTCAGGTGCAGCAAAGAGGGAGCTGCTGATGAGCCTCAGCCCTTAATCCCTTGGCACAGCGTCAGTAACTTGTGACAGGGGTTACAGGAGTGTAGCCACTTGCTCAGAAAATATGCAGGATTCTCCCTTGGTGACCAGGTCTTTTTGAAACATTTTGGCTCTTGGGATTCAAAATTATTTTAGAATATTTGCGTTTGGTTTCCTTTTTAGGCTTTCTGTTAATTTAAGGTAGGTCCAAAAGAAAATACTGTTCTTTCTAGAGTTTTGTAGACCTTTTTCCATGTTGCTTGTATATATGTGAGCATTTTTCTGTATAAGTAAGCCTTTTTTTCCTCTGCAGGAAATCCTCCGTCAAAGGTTTATGGCAACATTCGAGCTGTGGCCAGCAGAGCCGCAGACCGATTTTGACTTCCAATCAGAGACTAAAGACCTTGCCCTTCAACAAGTGGTCACAAGAAGCCATGTGAAGGATTTTTCAGTCACTTCAAGTCTCCCCTTCTTCAGTTCTCAGCCGGAAGAATAGACGAAAAAGGAAAAGTTTGATGGTGTTCATTCAACAACTTTGAGTGTAACTTAAGTGTCAAACTTTAGTACCATGATTATAACAACTTTAATTTTGAATTAAATATAGCAGATTTGCAGTTTGATTCTCTCATTTGGAGGGAAAATTCTTATTTTTCTATATGAATTTATAAGTTTTTTACTTATAAATTCATGAAGATTTCTTGATGAAGAATTCTTCATGAAGAAATGAAGGAGTTCTCTCGGAAAACCTCCCTGAATTGTGACCCGGAGTGCTGGGTGGTGTGTCACTGCTTTACAGTTGGTCGTTCATAAGCAGCAGTTGGGTGACACTGAGTGAACCAAAAAGGCTAATCTTTGTACCTGCTTTGTGACTTGTAAAATTAAAGACCTGTATCACCAGGTTGACACGAGGAAAGAATGTTATATAAGTTTGTATGTTGGGTTTCTTCCAAGTAGCATGATAAAAGAATGTTCTAATATGTTCTTCAAATGTAGTAAAATGTTTTATCTGGTGTCTGCCTATTTAAATACTATGATTCAGTTTCTCGCGTTGTTAAACTTGCGTGATGATACGTGTGCTTGCACATCTCTCAAACCGACCAGAACTTTTTGAAGATGGGCATATTTGAAAGTTCACGGAAGAACTAGAGAACTCACTCCTGTTGAACTGGTTTCCCTCACATCGGTTGCATGTGCTGGTGTCCCAGGCAGCTCTGTACATCGCATGGGATTGGATGCATTTAGATGATGGTAGGAATCTAACGGGAAACTGCTGGAAAAATCTCCAAACCAAAACAATTTCTATCCTTTGGCAACACAGCAGCATGAAGAGAGTACGTGTACCACAGTAGTACATCACTTTACTCTCAAATTTAGGGCACTGAACTTTCATTTAGCACCGTGAGTCTTGGACACCTCCCTGGTTTAGCATCTCCCCCAAGGGGGGCAGCACTGCTTGGGGTTTGAAAGGGAGACCGTGTTGGAAGAAAGCCAAGGGGTTTTTGGAATGGGAAGGACGAAAAAGCAATCAGATAAACCTGTGTCAGCGATCGTTGATCTTAACCTGGATCATTTTGAAAGCGTTCTGTGAGGCCTGGAGGCTGAGATACCTCACCCTTCACCGTGCCTATTCATGTTTCCACGGCATCGGTCACGCTATACTGCAATTATGTCTGCCTCTCACCCTGAAACCGCTCACCTTCGGATACTCAGTGTCTTGCACGGTTTCTGACACAATTTACATACTGGCTGGAGAACAGGCCTGTGGAGCGTTTTTTAAATATTCAGTGGCTGATAAGGGGAAAAGACCTAGATGTGTCTTAGTCATTCCAGATTTGGGCTTCAACTCGTGCTCCCTAGAACTGGGACGGTAGAGAAGAAAGCCCATGGTCACCAAGCATCTGGGAAGGAGACCTAACTTTCCTCATATTGGCCATGGCATGCTTGACATTAGATTACTGAGTGAACACCGACCACGTACCGTACACAGCCATCCTACAACCTGCAAAATACTCGTACCATGCAAGTGTTACTTGGTCAAAGAAACCTGGTAAATCTTTAGGTTTGAGAGAGCAAGGACTCACTCATTTGATCTGGTTAGTTAACGGACTTATAATGCCCAAGGGAAGTGAAAGGTTGAAGTGGCAGAGGACTTTAACGAAATGTTAGCTATTGCAATCAGCTTTTGAGCATGTGGGAGTTTTGGAAGACTCATGTTTCAAGACACATGAGTGCAAACAATAAGTCCTAGAAACCATCCAGAAAGATTGAGATTTTTTCACTCTTAGATTGTGGTAAGTACATACAATTTACCACTTTAACCATTTTTTTTAAGTGTATGGTTCAGTGGCATGAAGTACATTCAACATTATTGTGCAACCCCCCGCATCATGCATCTCCAGAACTTGACCTTCCCCAACCGAAACTGCACCCGTGCAACAGTAACTCCCCATTTCCCGCTCCTGGGCCTTGACACAGCCATTCTCCTCTGTCTCTTCAGTGGCTGGACGCAGAGGAAGGGTGAGTAGGAGTGAAAGAATGAGATAGGGCTTTGTAAGTTGTAATGACTTCCATTTTTACCCGGTGATAAAGCGGATGTATTTTTAACTATGGATTACAAAGATCAAACATCAATTTATCAGATTTTTAAAAACCACCCCTGCAGAAGACCCCTAATAGCTGTAGAAGTCCACCAAAGAACTACTGTGAATATGCTCAAGTTCCAAATATTTTATTTTCTTATTCATACAGTAGGAAGTTTTCTAAAGATTCCCACAACATGATGTTTCATGCAGAAGAAAAACTATAAACATTCAACATAAACGACCCCTCCCCCCAACCCATACACACTAAAAAAAAACAAAAAAAAAGGGAAAAACCCCATTCCCCAGTAAGGAAATATTGTTTGCACTATTTTTCTGTAACGCCAGCCAAGATATGCACAAGCAAGAGAAATAGAAAGCATTTGCTAAAATATTTGTAACAAATACTTATGTACAAAAAACTCACAAAAGACTAGTAGTTCCCCCTTGAAGCAGAGCACATGGCAGTTGACACTGGAACAGATCAAACCACTGGCTGGGATTATAAGCCACGTACTGATCCAGAGGAAGAAAGTTACATGTAGTGGAGATTTTTCAGTTTGAACATTAACATTTCCAAAGTTTGGCAATATTTTCTTTTAAAATTATGCAAATTATGTAAACAAGAGGTACATTTTTAAATCGATCTACATGCAAAACTCCATGTCATGCAAGGACACCAAGCACCGAGATTTCTCTCTCACAGACAGAGCCCATGGTGTGCAGCACTCAGTCGAAGGAACAGCAATGGCAAGCAGGTGTGCCCAATCTCAGGTTCATTCACCTTGACTCAACCTGCCCCTTTCCACTCCTGACCATAAAACCGGTTTTTGCTGAAAATCTATGTAGGGAAATACTGTCCTAGAAAGCTAACCAGAATGTTTTCTTCCAGCCAACAGTACCTTTGCAGAAAAGGGAAGGGACAACAGCAAGTGGCAGGACATGATACACTACTTTTATATCACACAACTTTATTGTTACCCATTGCAAATATGGGCAAATCAAGGAAGAACACCTCATGCACTCTTTATGCTTTATGGTAAAGAAATTCAAGAGGTATCAATTTGGGTAAAATTTTGCTCTTCTGTGACATACGGATGAGTAGGATCTCCTCCATTTAAGTCACCAACATATGTGGGTGTCCGGATATATACATGCACATTAAATTAATCACCCATGTTTTGTACTAGCTGCAAGTCTTCTGAAACACAGAAGGGAATTTTCATGGTTCAAACATAGGTTTATGACAAATCATTCACCCAAGTGATAAATGCAGTTACGTGTTTACTTCAGGTACTCTTTTTAAGTCATGTCTAAGTTAAATTAGGACGGCCTCACAGAGCTTCAGGCCTTTATGAGCGCAACTGAGCCTTACAAGGACTAGGGACATTTAATGAACGCAATGGCTCCTAGCCACCGAGTAACAGCGACAGAACGAAGCAGCCCTAAGCTTTGCGCAGGTACTGTGTGGACACAAGAACGAGCTCTTGGCAGTAGCGCTGAACTACGCGTTCTCCGCAAGCAGAGATGTAGTAAAAGCTGCTCAGCAATGAGACTTAGTCCCTGGAAATATATTCGTAGGTATAAATAAAGTTTACAAACTCCTGTTACAAAAATGTAATTAGGTCAATAAGAGGACGTTAACAAATGCTTTGTCAATCTCTCAAAGGAGAAAGCGCAGGAGAAGGAACGAAGCTGGCCTAACGACTGGCTCAAATTGTACAGTCTCCCACCCACGTATGAAGCTGGGTGAACTCAAAGGAAGGGTGGTGCTTTATGTTCTGCTTGGCACTTCTGTACTCACCACTGTTTCGGAATCAAGTATATTAAATTAAAGCCAACCTACTACACATATAGAAAGCTACATATATCTATATATAAATATTTACATATGTATATATAGATACTTTCTTGTTATAAAAGATGAAGAAAAATAAATTAAAAAGCCAACCCCTCCCTTTCTTCACCACACTGATATGCTCGTTCGCGCTGCTGTCCTTCAGACCTTAAAGTGCTACACCGAGTTATTGAGAGAGTAAGAGTTCAATAACACTTAGTTGGCTTCATGAGGCTCATGTTGGAAAATGTGGCTTCACAGAGAAAAATACTTCCATTTAAATACACAGAGAGCATTGCTGGACGTCTTGAGCAGATCTTCAGAGATGGAGAAGAAAGCGGAAGTGTTGGGCGGCACTCTTCACAGAGAGTCACACATCCACCACCATCTTTTTGTGGATATCTAGGCCACCTACAACCTGCAACAGAACAAGTCAAGCTTGGTCATGATGGAGACATTCCTTTTTATTAGTGTAAACACCTCCCCAAAACTATAATAAAAACATACTATTTTAACCATTTTCAGAAGCTGTGCTGCTTTTTAAAAAAGTTGCACTGTATCTAGTTAGATTTCCATGGCTTCCTCCTTCCAGGAACAGGCATCTTCTCACGTTCTAGACAAGGGCTGGCAGACATCCCACAAAGGGCCCGACAGGAAGTATTTCAGGCTTCGTGGGCCGTGTGTAACTCCACCTGCATCTTCTTTTCCCACTTAGAAATGCAAAAGCCATTTTCAGCTCCGGCATGCACACGGCAGGCTCTGGGCAGGACCCCTGCCTCAGTCCTCTCAGTGTAAGGAATTACCCCACGTGACCGCAAAGGCTGTCCTCAAACACCAAGCATGGCTTCAGTTGGTCCGTTTCAGAAACTGTCAAAGCACCACCCGGTGAGTAAGATCCTCTGCACGTCACTTAGCCACACTCGTGACTTTAGTTAGGTCTTTTACGCTTACTTTTTAAAAAAGTGTTCATACTTCCTAAAAAAGTCTAACATTTATAGTAAGTGTTTATACCTTTATATACTTTATAAATCAAATCTCTTTTTTTGTCTGGCTTGTTTCACTCAACATTACGTTTGTGAGATTAATCCATGTTGTCATTTATAGTTGCATCTGTATTTTTTTTCCACCAGGGACCGGGCCCGTAAACCAGGCACGTGCCCTAGACCTCCAATCGAACTGGCAACCCCTTGATTAACAGGCTGGAGCTCAATCCACTGAGCCACACCAGCCAGGGCTCTGTATTACTTTTTAATTCAAACTTACTGCTTAAAATTTTATTTGAAAAATACAGGTTAAAAAGCCCATTACTTGTACACCTTTTGCCACGAGGGCCCACTACCCTGCCCTCATTCTCTATTATTTTTACCGGGGAGTCATTTTCATCTGATTTTCAGTATTCACCTACAAATAACACTCCTACATCGTCTTTTGTTGTATTCAAGGTTAAAAGCATTATTGACTTCCCATTACAGAAGATTCAGCTGTTTCTCACACATCTTTCCCATCTCCCTACTCATATATATCCCACCCCCTTTCAATAGTTGTATCTTTATTTCTTATTAGACAGAAACTCAGCATTTTAATTATGACTACGTAATACTATTTACAGCAGAACAGAAGCACATAATGTAACTTTTTTACCTGAACACATTTGTTTGGCTACAGTTAGTAATTATCCAGTCTTTCCCTGTGCTGGGTGTTCTATGCATTTACCAGGTCAACCTCAAACTTCTGTTCTGAACACATTCACGTGTGTCACATAACTCATCAATTCGACGGACTTCAGACCCCGCCCAGAGCTCTCCAACCTGCTCCCGCCCAGGCCTGCCCTCTCTGGATCTCACGTCGCCGTCTTCCTGGACATTCCCTACTCCCTCACCTTGGGCCTTCTGCTCCCTGGATCCCACACATCTTCTTCTCTGATTTCCGACCTCACTGCTAGCGGGAGCACATCCTCCAGCAGTTTCCCAAAAGACGAGACCTTGCATTCCTGAAAAGGTCTCTATTCTTCCATTAGTTTGAGTTTGTAGAGAATTCTAGTTTGGAAATAACTGTCTCTCAGAATTGCAAAGGCCACGCTCCACTGTCATCTTCTGTCCAATTTACTTCTGAGGACGTGCCACAGTGAATCTTGAGTCTTTGTATGAGGCCCCCATCACTGTACCCCAGAGCTCTTTGGAAATTGATAGAACCATTTATGTTTCCACTAAAATTTCATGACAATGTGCCTTAGGTCCACATTGTTTTTATACACCATGCTGGGTACTTAGGAAGTTTTTTCAAGTCAGTAAACTCATTACTTTTGGCTCATTACTTTTGGTTCATTTTTGATGACTTCCTTCCCTCCCCTCCATTTTCTTTCTGGAACACTGAGCATTTAGGTGTTAGATCTCCTACAGTGATTCTCTAAATTTAAATTTCCTAAAAAGTATGTATTACTTAATTCTTGTTTCAAAGATTCAACATATTATATTCCTAAGAATAATGACAGATTTCGTTTTACTTGCAAGTTTTTACCGGGCTTGCAACATTTTCCCCAGGCTTTGCTCCTGGGCTTGGCTTCCTGTCTATGTTCCCCATTAGAAGTTCTCCTCTAACGCCCGGTGACCCCTGGCTCCCCGCTTCTGCGGTGAGGCCACTGCAACCTCCATGCAGGTGGTGAGGCTACACTTTGAGCGGCCTTGGTGGGACCTCTGCTTTGGGAAGATCAGATTTCCCAAAGAGGACTTTCCCCACCTTGTGACTGCAGGGAGTGAGCGCAGGTGCCAAGGGCGTCCGGTCAGGAAGCAGGCCGGGGCTGTCAAGATGCAAGTGTGCTGATCTTCACTGAATTCCTGCACACACGCCTGGCCACATCTATGCCTCGCTCCCCTACTCAGACACTGTTTCACCCTTTCTAATCTCCCACTAAAAGGTAAGAGAGTTTGAACACAGCAGGAAGGAGACCTAGTGTCCTCAGCTCTTAAACACACTGTAAGCTATTTCCCCGTTTAAAGCCCCCCCTCCACCCCCACTTGCAGTTACCTTGTGCCACCAATTTTTGGGCCTGCGCATTATAAACCAGGTTGCTTCTAAGCTTTCCAAGCTGACAGCACAGATTTCCTATTTTCTCCTGTCTGCTTAGTCAGTTTAGTGACTTACAAATTGCCAAATTCAGTTGCTATCCTCTCTGCTATTTACTTTGCCCTTATGGGTTTATAATCTTTTCTTCTTAATCCATTTAATTTACTCAGCATTTTGAGAGGAAGTAAAAATGAATACCTATGTTCAATCCACCAACTTCAATCTTGTCACTATTTATAAATTTATTTGTATATGTTAAGTAATCCGAAAATTTTAAAGGAGATAGATGTATACTATATGTGATCTTTTAAAAGTTTTTCCCATCTCTTTCACTGTTATTGCTTGAGAAATCAGAATAAAAAGAACTCAATGAAGCCAAAATTATGGGCCTGATCAATGTTCAGAAAGGCTGATTTAAAACACAAAGAAAACATTTCTCCCTTCCTGACCCATGACCCTCAAAAACACAAATTAAAGCAATTTAACAAAAATACTGAAAAATGAACTCAAAGCTTAGCTTGTCCTTCAGTGTAAATAGCGTCATTTCTATGACCAAAGACCTACTTTCATTTCCATCCCCTACAGGTGATTTATATGTAATTTTAGGGTACACTTTATATGTACTAAATGCAAGCAGTCTTCACTCCTCCCTTCCTTATCCTCCAAGAGGTTTCCATTGCTGTTCTCCTCCCTCGAGGCTGGTGCTTCTTCTTGCCTTTCCTTCTTTTGGAAACTGGCTGCGTTCTGTGAGGTCACCACCAGCCTGACTGCAGGCCCCACACAATCGGAGGCCACCCACGCGAGTCCTTCAGTGCCCTCTGACAACGGCGGGGGACCTGCAACAACTGCAGCGGCACCACCTGGCAACAGCTCAAAACCTCAACTCTCAAGCCCAACCCTCTTCTGAAAAGACCCAGCCTGTCCTTTAACCAGAGCAACCACCTCCCCTTTTGAAACGAAATGCAAGGACGGTGTTCCCTTGAGATGAAGGAAGATACTTAAAAAAGGGATAGGGTGAACTTCTACTTAAGAGCCAAAGTCCTTACGTAACATACAACCAAAGTAATTCCTTGTTCCTTGCGTGAACTAAATTTAAAAAATGGAAAGAAAAAGAGGAGAAAAATCACCCTATGGAAGCATCCAGTCAAACTGAAAAACATCAAACCTTTTCCCTTGTTACATTTGCCACTCCTCTGGATTCTTGCAGTTAAAACTCCTGTGACACACTGACGAGCTAACATCTTTGCATGAGGGGCAGAAGCAGAGAAAAGAAACCAAGCAGCTGTGCGCCTGTTCAGAAGCAATGAGTGCTGGGCAAATCCCTGATCTACTGAAGAAAATGAGGGAACTGGAAGCTGAGCCACTGCCCCATATCCCACCTAAAGTTAGTTTTCTAGGGCTCCCAAAACTACAGTCCCCGCCTCTGCAGAGCCCTTGTCCGCGAACACGAGAAGTCCCCATCAGTAGCTTGGACAAGGAGGCGGGGTGGGGAATGGCCGTCTGCACTGCTTAGTTGGTGAGTTTAAGACGGACGAGGGACTCCATCTCTGTTGTCCTCATGAAGTCAAGCTTCTGGATTCCCAGCTGAAACTCGTGAACATGTATTTCCCACAGAAGGATTTTGAAACATGTTTATTCCTAAATGAATCTTATGAACATAAACTGGTGTAATCTGGGGGCCTAACAACTGTAAGTAAAAATTACTAGCAGAGGTCTTGTGGCATTTTCTGAGACAATCACTGAGAATATTGGGGGGGACAACAAAAGTAGGTTTACATTTGCGCATATAAAAAATAATTCGATAATCAGTAAATAATGATACAAGAATAAATTGTTTTGCCTACTCACAGTTGCAAATGTACTTTTGTCCACCCACCCCTGTATTAACTCTTGAGAATAATCATTATTATTTACTAACAATTACAACGAAAATACTTCAAAACTTTAAATGGGGGCAATTAGAAAAAATGAGGTACATAATTTTGTATGGCAAAATAACTATAAGGAATTCTCTGTTAAGTGGTTTTTAAAATGAAACTAATTAAGAGTCAGATGTTTTGTACGTACAGCACAGAATTCTTCAAAGGATATTCTTCCATCTCCATCCTTATCTGCATTTATTATGGTTTTGTCTACAATTTGCTGTAACTGCGTATCTTTCAGATTGTTCCCCACCATCATCTTCAGCACCTGGAAGAGTTCCCCATTGGAAATATAGCCATCTTTATCCATGTCATAGATCCGGAAAGCAACTAGAAAAAGAGTAAAAGAAAAAATCAATGGCAAGTATAAGGCGTCACAACTGAATACTTTCACTGAGAAAGAAAACGGCTAGGCTGCCAAACACCTAGAACTGTAACTAGGAGGACGGCTCCCTTCCGTACACGGCTGTTGCCTTTCGGTGTACTTTAACGGACCACATCTGGCTAAGAGCACGGCCAATGGAGGCAGAGGAGGTTGGGTCCATAAATAAGTGTAGTCTGCGGTGAATTATTTAAACTTGCTACGCTTTCAGTTTCTGAACATACAAAATGGAGGCTAACAACAGTCCCGAGTTTCCAGGCCCTGCAGAGCGCTGAATGACACCCTGCACGTAAACTGCTTCAGACAGAGCCTGCCACCTGGTGAGAGCCCCACAGACAGCAGCACTTGCTGCTGGTATTATTCTCATTGATATCAAAAGCTTATTTGCAAAGGATGTCTGCATATATCCTGTGCTTCAGAGACTATCACTAAATAAACTGTCTCCCTAGTTAACAACTGAATAACTTAAAAAGCTACCAAATATTCACAATAACGGAGGCTATCTGCATAAACCAAAACAGTGGGCTTCTGGCCAAATACTTCTGAAACAGTACGTATAAACGAGGTTAACCCAGTCACATTACAGTATTTTTCCCACTTTCACTTGAAAAAACCCTCTTATCCAAAATATGTAGTTTATATGATTTTTTTTCAATAGAAGAAAATTCTATTTTCCTTCTACCCAACTGAAAAGCAACTATGACACACTGTTAAAAATTACTAATTACAAATGTCTTAAAAACGTTTTCCCCAGAATATAAAATTTCTATTAGGTCTACTAAGGATGAGGAATAAAAGATATCTTCTAGAACATTTTAAAAAGAAGTTATAATGCAGTACAGGGTAGTCGTGGTATAGAGAGAAAAACTCAGCGAAGTACTTACACCTCAACTTCTGCTCCTTATCACCTTTGACACTGAACTGAGAGACTCCCTCAATAAATTCTGAATAAGAATAAAACAGGTTCACAGGTCAGGAGTTTCAATTTCTTAAATGGAAAACAGCACATACCCAATACACACAAAAAAACACATACCCACAAGAGTGTATTTTCTTGTTGCAAAAGAAAATAATACTTAGCAATGTTTATGATGGAAAGTGCCAAATTTGAAACCTCAACAAAAAAGGTTCTACATTTTTTGAAAATTTGAACATGAAGTTTTCTGAAGTCAATTTAACAAATATTTATTATGTATCACAGAGCATGACACTCAAAACCACGTTCTTTAAGCTATTTAACTTCCTTCTTTGAAAATATGACCACTAAAAGAAGACTTTACAAAAAAGATTATACTTGGTTTTCCCAAAACAAAAATAATTTTGCATTTCTGGTTCCAAAATTCAAAATTATTTAGACAAACTGTTGGGAGTTTTATGAAAATAATTTTTCTTCACTGCCCACTAAACAGTGACTCATAATCAGTTTTAGATCACTTTACTTACATAGCTCAGTTCCTGAAACTGAAATTCAAAATCTATTCGTTCCCCAGTGGAAAGAAATGTTAAGTTACTTTCAAACAGGGGCCCCCAACCTTCAGGCTGCAGACTGGTATGGACCCAGACCTGCTAGGGACCAGGCCGCACAGCGGGAGGTGAGACTGAATGTAATGACGCGTTCGAATCACCCTGAAACCATGGACCCAGACCAGCTAGGGACCAGGCCGCACAGCGGGAGGTGAGACTGAATGTAATGACGCGTTCGAATCACCCTGAAACCATGGACCCAGACCTGCTAGGGACCAGGCCGCGCAGCGGAAGGTGAGACTGAATGTAATGACACATTCGAATCACCCTGAAACCAACACTCCCCCACCCCCAACCTGGTTGGTGGAAAAATTGTCTTCCATGAAACCTGTCCCTGGTGCCAAAAAGGTTGGGGACCACTCTTTTAAAGTACAGAACCAGGTATAAAATTATACATCATGTTAACATCATCAAAAGCACCACCACATACCTTTGTGAAATCTAGATGAACTAAAATGATCCTTTTACGGTAATGCCCATACCCTTATTATTACAGTTTATTTTTTATTGATGACTTAGTATATGCCTCATTCTTTTTAAAAGGTTTAAAAAATGCAGCTTCTAATGTGATGTCTCCCTAAAGTGAGACCAATTTTCTCAAAACAAAGGAAATACTAAATCTCATTTTTTAAAATGACCTTATATAAAGGACAATTAGATCATTTATTAACCAAAAACTGAAACGTCTGACTTCATTAAGGTTCATATCCCACAGATTTTGAGATTTTAACGTACGATTGTAAGATTACCAATAACATAAAAGCATTGAAACCCTACAATTTTTCCAACACCGTCGCACATGCAGCTGTGGAAACCACCCTCTTACCTTTGAAGTCTACTTCTCCATTCCCATCGGTGTCGAAGATGTCTATTACTCGCTGTACTAAAGGGTTCTGCTGTAACTCTGGCAGAGACATGAACTCTTCCACACTCAGAGAACCAGAATTGTCCAAATCAAGCTTCTTAAATCTCTTTCCTAGCCTTTTAATCTCATCAGCATCAACTGAAAGCAAACAAAAAGACCAGTATGATTTACAAAATGATTTTATAATTAGAAGGAAAAAACATCCAGCAGTTAACCATTTAATTTCCAATTAAAGAGTTAAACATACTGTTGAGTAGTTCCCTATACCAGAGAAAGTACATCACACATACTTTTATTTAATTACCCTGTTGTTTGTCTGCACCTGCCGTAACATACAGCCAATCTGCTGAGGACACCAAAGTATCAAATAGGACTGACAATGCTAAGCTGATCCCGGAAGTCAGGTGGCTCCTACCAGGCAGGCTAACCCAATCTCTGTCCTGTGCCTAAGCACCCCGACTTTCACTTATCTTTTTACATTTTAATTCTACTTTATTTCTAATAGTTCCTGTTTCAAATTTTGAGCATAGTTCAAAATTCAAAGTCTCCCTTTCATCCCACCTTTTAGATATACAATTCCCCTTCTTGGAGGCAATTTTGCTAGTTTTTTAAATATTCTTTCAGAGATATTCTTTTCTAAGTACAAGCAAATTAAACATAGCTTTGGCTTAAAAAAAAAAAAAAAGCAGCCCACAACCCACAAAACTTAAAAATGTTTGCATTAGTTTATAATTAATCTATCAAAATTCAGTATCAGGTCTCTTATCATAATGCATTCTTAAAAAAGGTTTCTTTACTTTCTTCTAAATTACATTATTATTTTCATTCCTTAAAAAAAAATCGGACTAATTCACATAAACAATTTTGATCATGGCTTAAAAGAAATAATATAAATATATAGAAAATTAAATTTATTTCTTACAGTTGAAGTCCAAGACCAGGGTGCTACACCATGATGGTGTAAGGGCCTCTTCTAGAATATATTATGTGCTAAGTACACATGAATTATGGTCCATGATATTAGATACTGAGACTGAAATGTTTTGAAACTCAAATATATATGGCATCCAAAAAGGTAAAGTATGTATTTTTAAAACCTAAAATTATTGTTTATGTGGAACAGGAACCACAATTTTATCTGCACTACTAAAGCACATATGTACAACTACAAGCTGCTGCTCCAACATGAAACTGTTTCATAGCAGTTGGTAGAGAAGTGTCATCAGTAGAGCACAAAAATGTCATAGATTCGTAAGGGCTTCTTTTAATCCTCGCGTGAGGACTTTTTCATTGCTTTTAGAGAGACAGGAAGGAAGAGAGAGAGAGAGAGAGAGAGACATCAACCTGAGAGAAACACTGATTGGCTGTCTTCTCAGCACTCACCCCAACCAGTGATCAAACCCACAACCCAGATATGTGCCCTAACCTGGAACTTAACCCATGACCTTTGGGTCCACAGGACAACCTCCAACCAACTGAGCCACATGGCCAGGGCTATTCTCAGAGGGTTTTTCCTGCAATGTTATAAAGAGACCAGGGACAAGTATTCTCAAGTTAAAGAGAAAAGTCTTAATAAAACATGAAAACCTTTAAAAAAAAGAAAAACAACAAGTATCTCTCTTTAGAGAAATAACAGCATGCTTAGTGGCTTTAAGAACCCTGAGGCTTTTCAACACTGCCATCTGGTGAAAACTCAGGGTGCAAACGAGCAAGCCGCAAAGACGTCTCATCTCCCGCTTCTGCTGGCCAGGTGCCCCCCCACCTGCAAAAAGCACTTGACAAAGGTGACGGTGTCATGGTCCATTATTTAATTTTTACAAAATTGGTTTCTGCTGAAGCAAATGCCCTCAAGAACCTGTATCTCAAAATAGGAAACACGAGCCCCAGTTTAAGGCTAGTAAGTGAACGGCTTTGGGCTTCATACAAACACCAGAGGTGATCTGTGTTAATATGTTAAAGATCAGTTTGATTTCTGTAAGTACTCTGTTACAAACCACGTAAGGAGTGGTCTACCCTATACATATTTTTCCCAGAATTGATTTTGCAGCACGTAAGTTTATTCAGGAACACATACACTGTATTAGAGCAGAAATGCCTTTATGTTCTTTAACGATTCACCTAAATCCTGCTTCAAACATCAAAATACCGATATAATAACCTAACCAAAACTTCGAATATACACTTCATGAACACATTAACTTCATAGAGCATTTTATCCTTTTACTCAAGAATATTCCTTCTTTAATGGAATAAATAAATGGGTAATAGAACTGTTCAAATAAACCTTATTTTCCATGATTCAATTACATACTCTTACTCCTGGAGGAAACAAACTTAATAAACTAAATCCTACACACACTTTGGACTTATTATATACATGTCTCGCCCACCTCAAGGCAAAGTCTGTGACTTTTTCAATGGTGTTCTGTACATTGCATAAAAGCATAACAGGTGCTCAATAAAGGTTTTTATTTTTTTAAAGATGTTATTTATTTATTTTTAGAGAGAGGGGAAGGGAGGAAGGGAGTGAGAGAAACATCAACGTGTGGTTGCCTCTCACACACCCCCTACTGGGGACCTGGCCTGCAACCCAGGCATGTGCCCTAACTGGGAAGCCCTTTGATTCACAGGCCCTCACGCAATCCACTGAGCCACCTCCAGGGTACTCTATAATAAAGGTTTTAAATGAGTATTATTTCTAAGTGTTTTGGATTTTAAACTTATCAAAATGCCATCAGTATTTAAAGTAAAACACTTATCTAACCAGACACCAATCAGCAAACCTTTCAGAACAGTTTCTCAAAGTTCATAGATATATTTGAAAGCTACACCTCTTCATGCTTGCCTTAATTTTAGGTACATGCCAAGGAAGAGTTTAGTATTTTCTTCCGGCAATCTGTAGTTGGCCTTAGTTCAAAATTACAGACTACCAAAGGTGACGAGGACACTGAACATGAGAAATGACTGAGTTGATTACAAGTGGAAAAGGAAAGACGACAGGTCGTAACGAACAGCAGACAGACCACCCCCCTTCAACCAGAGCTGGAGCGTATCATTAATGGGAAAGGGGAAAGGCAGAAACGCAGTGCCACAGTATTTATGGAGACTGCCTGTGAGATTCCATTTACTGAGGAGGGGACGTAAGTTTAGAAACTTATATCACAAAACTGAAACGCTTAAAAAAATTATCTTTCAATTCCCTGAAAACCCCACTAATCCGGAAGACAGCATTCCACAGTCTTGATGAATAAGGAATATTAAGAATATCAATAATAATAAAAAGGAATCCTAATCATCAAATATATCTGGCTCAATCCATCCTTCCTGCACTGTCAAAGAGCAATCTTTCTAAAAGATACATTCAGCCACATTGCTGGCTCTTGTGCTTACAGGATAGAGAGTCTTAGGCCCTTGGTAATATTTACCCTCAATTTAAATCCCTCCCCCCGCCAATTACCTTTACCTTAGTTGCCACGCTCTGGGCACAATTCTTCGACAGCATAAATTTTATGCGTGCATTTCCTTATAAATCCTCTGCTGGAATGTCCTGACCTTAACACTCCATTTATGAAACCCCTATTAATTTTCCTGATTAAATAAGAGGGGATATTAACTATATCCTGCTGTTACAAGAATCATGAACACACTCTCTAGCAAAAACCCTTAAAAAGCAGTATTTAAAACCTATTCACTTTCTTCTGCTTTAAATATCGTATGAAATAAACTTGTTGACACCTGTTCTGGATGAGTCGTTTAAACCTTCCTCAAGGCAAAGCAAGGTGCCAGTGATGATACTTAACTTGACAATAACCAGCTTCTTAGAAGGCCCCTGAAGTATGAGTTGGAGAGAACAAGCTCCACCTAACCCTCTGCTGGCCACATTCTCGCACACCCATGGAGTCACAACTCACCTTGAGCTTCCTTAAGTCAGCGTAGTTTGAAAAAAGGCAGTTACCTATTCTCCAACCACTCACTCATTTCTCCTTTTTGTCCCTTCCTTCCTGCTTGAACTACAATGGTGATGAGTAAAACACACTAGATTACTCAGTACTTACTACCTAGCTGGGGCTAGCTGAGCAATGAAGGGATGTGCACCTAAATAAAATGAGGATTTTAAAAAGCCAATCTAAGAAAGCTAGCTTTCTAGAACAAAAGGTGAACAGTCCTTTTTAGAAATGGAACAGTGACTTATTTGGTTGTTACTGTCGGGACAGAAGCAGTTATTCAGCACTCCCACTTGCCAGCACTGCAGACTAGATGTGTTAAAAAGTTAAGAGTATCCTAAAGGACAAAACAGGTCTCAAGTCTTGAAATATCAGCATTTACCAATTGCCTCCAAATTAAATGCAGATCTCTACGACAGATCAAACCCATGGTGGAAGCACCATTAAATGTTTCGGATCTTCACTTAGTACAAGTTAAATATTAAAGAACAAATTCCAACTTTCAGCATCAAATTTCTTTTTTTTTTTAATTTTTTTAAGATTTATTTATTTATCTTTAGAGGGGAAGGGAAGGAGAGAAGGAGAGAAATGTATGGTTGCCTCTGCTGCGTCCCCTGCCGGGAACTGTCCTGCAACCCAGGCACGTGCCCTGACTGGGAATCGAACCACGATCCTTTGGTTCACAGGCTGGTGCTCAATCCCCTGAGCTACACCAGCCAGGACTTCAGCATCAAATTTCATCAAAGATTTTTCCTACTGCTTGGGACCATACTCCCTTGAAACAAATGGACCAAAAAAAAAAAAAACCCCACCCACAAACCTCACCCTCCTGACTCATCTTATGACTCAGATACTCTTTTTCATGTTTTGCCAAGTTGAAACACATGCTATTATTCTACTTTTTGTAAGGATATCTTTATTTTGCTACTTTAAATATTCAATTTAAATCAAACAAAGTAGTGAAATAAAGAGTCTCATAAAATCACATGTTGGGGGGTAGGTTTACAGCTGTTCATACGGAAAACGATACCAAGAATAAACTGCTCCGCATACTCACAACTGTGAGCCTACTTTTGCTCCAACCTGTGTGTGTATAAAATCTAAAATTTAAGCAAGAGATTAAAAAACTTAGATCTTTTAGTATGAGTTCATGAAGCAGTTATTATTAAGAAACTGATGAATTACTTCCACAGAAAACACTAACTAAATTGCTGACACCGTGCTCACCATGACATAGTGTATTTTGCTGAGTATAATGCACTCCTGTGTGCAACTCATACCCACATATTTTGGCCCTTTCAGGAAACAAATCTTTTAATTTTTTAATTCAATTTGTTATTTATTTATATTTAATATTTAGTTTTGGTATTATAAAGAAATTTCAGCATTTACTTTTGAACATATGATGGTACAAGAGATTTTATGTAACATGTAATTACAAAACACAAGAACAGATACAAGGTATTCCATGCGCTACCCACGTATATAATGCGCACCTTTAGTTTTTCTTCAAAATTTTGGGCAAAAATATGTGCATTATACACAGCAAAATATGGTACTCAGAGATAAATATGGTATCTAGATGGCTACTCATTTTGACAAGTGATTGCAAAACTCTTACTAAGAATTTGCTTTTAGAGAGCTCATGTTGCCACAGTAAATTTTAATAAGCACTTTAAACTGGGATATATTAGTACTAGAGCAATATAATGTTGAGATAAAAGGCTGCATATTCATTCATTACTCTCTCAGATTAAGAAACAATCATCTCTGTTTATTACATGTACCAGGATATTTTTCTCATTTAGAACAAGGAATTTAAGAGATTCCAAAATAGCAGAGAGCTACTCTCTGGCTCTGAAGGCATCGTTATTACTGAATTCACAACAAGCTGCTTTTCTACCATTAAGAGTTAAAAGTAAAAATAACTGCCCTGGCCAGGTCGCTCAGTTGGTTAAAGTGTCGTCCCATAAACCAAAAGGTTGCCAGTGTAATCCCTGGTCAGGGCACATGCCCAGGTTGCGAGGTCCATCTCTGGTTATACGGGAATCTCTCTTATGGGAGGCAACCAATCAATGTTTCTCTCTCTCAAGTCAGTACACATATCCTCAGGTGAGGATTAAAAAAAAATGGTAAAAGCAATTTGTAAGTTCTTTTAGGTGATTTTTAAGGTTTTTCAAATCAAAAGGAAAACAAACAGAATGGTAGAAAAATATAAACTTTCCTCAAATTTTAGGCAGTCCCAGTAATTTGTGTAGTAGTAAACAGCAACAAGACTATTACTGCTCCTTTAGGAAATTCTTTTAATTGCCACTTCATAAATAATTTATTACCTATTAGTTTATTAATGATTTAACAAGAAAAAACAAAATATAACAAGTCTTTTCAAATCCTTCTATCAATAACATCATCTAGAAAAAAATAACTAAATGTAATGGGGAATCCTATTTAGAATCCTAGAAAAGAAAAATAAAACTTTTAAATATCACCAGTTTTTTTCCCACTAAACCATGCAGTTTAATAGTACTGATGTTATTTTCATGATTTTGATAATTGCATTATAATTCTGTAAGATGTTAACATTAGAGGAAATTGTGTAAAAATTGTTTGAGAACTCTACTATTTTTCTAACTTCTCTGTAATTTCTCCTCAGCGTCCTCCGATTTATGACGGCTCTTAATTATTCCTGTGTCTTTTATGACCTTGAAACTTCTGACCCAGTGTCATGTAAAGCATCCCTCAGCTTGAGCTTGCTGATGTTTTCTCAGGATCAGAATCAATTTGGGCATTTGGGGCAAGACCATCATAAAAATGGTATGTCCTTAATGCATTATATTAAGAGGTTCATGATGTCAATGTCTTTTTATCAGAGATGTTAATTTTGATCACCCAGTCAATGTGGTATCTGGCAGATTTCTCTACTATAAAATCTACTATCTTTCCCTTTGTATTAAAAAAAATCAGGTGGAGGGGATATTTTTAAAACTATGCAAACATCTTATTTCTCCTCAAACTCTGGCCTAATTTTAGCATCCACTGGTATATCTTATCTGCAAGATTTTATTACTATGGAATTTACCTAATAATGACTTTCTTTTTCCTTCTACATTAATTGGAATACTCCTTAAAAAAAAAAAAACTGTTCTTTTTCCCATTTATGTATTTGATCACTGATATCAGCATGGATTTACGGATATTTATTTTATTCTATTGGTTAAAATCCAGTAATTTCTTTGTTCGTTGGTCAAACTGCCCCAGCTTTGGTCTTTAAGTTGGTCCCCACGTGGCCTTCCAACAACTGCCGCTTTGAGCACCGCCCCCACTTCTGGCGCCCCAGAACGCTGCAGCCTCGTTCTGACTACCCACAGCATTTGTACAAAGAGAGCCCCCAATCTTTTTGGTATGACAGGATACTCGGAACTATGCAATGGAATTAACTATGAGGAAAGGTTACTCTGATAAAGGATTTCAAAACATGTACCTCAGAGGTATTTTGGAGAGAGCCCCTAGACGTAACAAAATCACCCATGCAGAAGCATGTATTAAGTGACTCTTGTAACTGACCACCACAAGCACAAAGCTGTATAGTGTTGTTAACAGAAGCTATTGGGTAGGTTTTTTTTTTAAATAAAGATTAATTTATAAGTTTTAAAGTCTTCTGTAAAATTTAACTTATGAAAGTGAAGACTGCATTTACATGTTACCCCAAATAAGAAATGAAACCACCAGGGGGTGCAGTCGAGACAAGTCACAAATAAAACCTTCCTAAGCAGATCCAACCCCCCCTGCAATTTTATAACAACCTTCTGTATAAACTAGCAGTTTAATATTTACATTCTGCACAGAACAGTCTGACAACAGAAAAAAGCAAAGAAAGCACCCTGCCAACAGATATGCGAGAATTAAAAGGCGAATTACGAACTGTGGGCACAGGCACATCAGTATGTGCACACGTTCAATATTTGGCTCCATGACCTCTACTCTGTTCTCTTCCACGGAGTTTGTCTGTCTTATGCCAATATCACAGTCTTGGGTTTTAGAGTAAATGTTTAAATCAGGGAGGATTTTTTCAAAACTGTTCTGGCTCTTCCAAGATCTGTGCATTTCCACATGAAATTAACAGTTTGGTAATTTTTATAAAAAGCCTGCAGATGACAGGCATTGTCTTGACCAATCCGAGTAGAACTGATACCTTAACATAATCAAGTCTCCTAATCTATTTATTAAGCTGATAAAAATACATCTTGAAGTTTTCTCAATATTATTATTAAGTTAGCTTAAAAGTCTTACTCTTATTTTTTAGAAAGCCTAAGTATATTGTGTTGGTAACACATCCTATTCAAAAGATGGCTCTTAATGACTTGTTCCATTGTACGTAACAAGATAAAGTCAACCCCAACCTATTACATAAAGTTCTTCAAGTTTTTCTTATCTTATCCAGTTATCTTATCCAGCATTTAAAGACATTAGTTGAAGATTTCTTTTAGCTTTTTATCACTCCCCATCCCCAACTCTCAAAAAAATATGGTATTCCCTCAAAAGAATGCATATTCAAGAGTCTTCTTCTACTTTGTGCACCAATTCAAGACTGACTGACAGCTGCTCCAGAGTTCAATCTAGTTTATCACCAAGAATATCACACCGCAACCCCTCCGTCTCTGCCTTTTCTTTCTTACTGACTTGCCTTTTACCTTACTTTTAACGCATCAAGAAATTCCAGCACAC
>PVKU01009494.1:0-61239 GCA_004027475.1 Anoura caudifer | reverse complement strand
AATGACAGTTTTGCTGGATAGAGCAATCTTGGATGTAGGTCCTTGCCTTTCATGACTTGGAATACTTCTTTCCAGCCCCTTCTTGCCTGGAAGGTCTCTTTTGAGAAATCAGCTGACAGTCTGATGGGAACTCCTTTGTAGGTGACTGTCCCCTTATCCCTTGCTGCTTCTAGAATTCTCTCCTTCATTTTAATCTTGGGTAATGTAATAATGATGTGCCTTGGTGTGTTTCTCCTCGGGTCCAACTTCTTTGGGACTCTCTGAGCTTCCTGGACTTCCTAGAAGTCTATTTCCTTTTGCCAGATTGGGGAAGTTCTCCTTTATTATTTGTTCAAATAAGTTTTCCACTTGTTGCTCTTCCTCTTCCACTTCTGGTGCCCCTATAATTTGGATGTTGGGACGTTTAAAGATGTCCTGGAGGTTCCTAAGCCTCTCCTCATTTTTTGAGTTCCTGTTTCTTCCTTCTTTTCTTTTTGGTTGTTTCTCTCTTCCTTCTGGTCCACTCCATTGATTTGAGTCCCAGTTTTCCTCCCATCTCCATTGGTTCCCTGTGCTTTTTCCTTCATTTCACTTATTGTAGCCTTCATTTGTTCATCTAATTTGTGAGCAAAATCAACCAATTCTGTGAGCATCCTGATTACCAGGGCTTTGAACTGTGCATCTGATAGGTTGGCTAGCTCTTGGTTGCTTAGATAAATTGACTCTGGAGCTTTGATTTGTTCTCCCTTTTGAGCCATTTTTGGTTTTTATTTTTGGTCTGGTCATGGTTGTTATGTAATGAGGGGCGGAGCCTTAGGTGTTCCCCAGGGCGGGGCAGCCCAGTCGCTGGGTAGTTACGCTGTTACGTAGGGGCGGGGTCTGAGAGGGAACAACTGTGCTTGCTCTGCTCTCTCTCAGATTCCAGTCCCTTCCACCACTTCCCCTTCGCCTGGATTATCTGCATTTGAATGTGGGACCACCTGGTCAGCCAGCTGCCCAGCACCCAGTCCCCAGGGTCCACTAGCAGCCACCTGTTCACCTGGGGTCTGCCAGACACTCCTGCCTGCATGCCCAGATCTGCCAACCTCCACTCTTTCCTCCCATGACTCCACCCCTCTTACCAGTCTGGATGAATGGTTGTTGGACTTCCATACAGTTCAATTTTCTACCAGTTCTGGTTGTTTTCTTCTTTCTAAATCTTTGTTGTCCTTAATTTTGGTTGCGTAAGGCGGGACAGTGTGTCCACCTATGCCTCCATCTTGTACGGAAGTCCCCAATTTGTACTTAATTCTTGCACCTTTTCCCCCATTCTTCCCCTTCCTACCCCCAGCTGATAACCCTCCAAATAATCTCCATATCTATGATCTGTACCTGTTCTGTTTAATTACTTAGTGTGTTTTTCAAATTCACTCATTGATACTTGTGAATTTATTGCCATTTTAACGTTCATAGTTTTGATCTTTTTTCTTAAATAAGTCTCTTTAACATTTCATATAATAACAGCTTGGCATAAATGAACTCCTTTAGCTTTACCATCTGGGAAGCACTTTATCTGCTCTTCCATTCTAAATAATAGCTTTGCTGAATAGAGTCATCTAGGTTGCAGGCCCTTGTTTTTCATCACCTTGAATACTTCTTGCCAGTTTCTTCTAGCCTGTAAAGTTTCTTTTGAGAAATCAGCGGACAGTCTAATGGGAACTCCTTTGTAGGAAACACTCTGTGTCTTGGTGTGGTTCTCTTTGGGTCCATCTTGTTTGAAACTCTCTGTGCTTCCTGGACTTGGATGTCTGTTTCCTTCACCAAATTAGGGAAGTTTTCTTTCATTATTTTTTTGAATAAATTTCCAATTGATTTCTCTTTCTGTTTTCTTCCCAGAACCCCTATAGTTCGAATGTTGGTATGTTTCTTAGCCTATCTTTATTTATTTGGATTCTTTTTTCCTCTTGATGTTCTAATTGAAGGGTTTTTTTCTTACTTGTGTTCCAAGTCACTGATTTGATTCTTGGTTTTTAATCGCTTCCACTGTTGGTTCCCTGTAAAATTCTCTTCGTTTCACTTAGTGTAATTTTCATTTCTTCCTGGGTAGTTTTTTATGCTGCTGAAGTACCCAGTGAGTTCCTTAAGCATCCTGATAACCAGTGTTTTAAACTCTGCATCTGATAGATTGCTTACCTCCATTTCATTTAGTTCTTTTTCTAGAGTTTTGCTCTGTTCTTTCATTTGAGACATATTTCTTTGTCCCCTCATTTTTGCAGTTTCCTGGTATTTTCTTCTGTGTATTAGGTAGAGTTCTTTTGACTCCCTGTCTTATTGGTGTGGTTTATTGTAGAAAAGTGCATAGAGATGTTGGATAGGGCAGAGTCGTAGGTAATCACCAGGGCAGGGCAATATGTGTCTCGCTCTGTGGCTCTCTGCGGGGGAGGGGTCAGAGAGGCGACAAAGCCACTGCCTGGCCTCTGTAGTTTTGTCTGGAAGGAAGCTGTCTCCTGGTACTTGCCGGACACTTCAATTTCTCTCCATATGCTACCGGTGGGTGCTCTTCCCTCTGTTGCCATGGTTCTAAAGCCCAGAAGGTGTGAGTCTACATGAGTCCTAGGTCCATTGTGAGCCCTTTAATAGGAGACTCCTGAGAATCCCAGGATTCTTCTGCTGACCCAACCTCCAGTGGTTTACAGCCAGAAGTTATGGGGACTTATCTTCCTGGTGCTGGATCCCTGGGCTGGGTGGTCTAGAGTGGGGCTGGGATCCTCCACTCCCAAGGAATCCATCTGAATTTTTATTCACCACATGCGCCCCTTCCATGTCTCCAAGTCCCTGAGCTTCTCTGCACATTTCTGTGTGTGTCTCTGCCTCTCTGTCCCACCTACCTGCCTGGATGAAGGTGGCTTCTTTAACTCCTCGGTTGTTGGACTTCCATACAGCTCAATCTTCTGATGATTCTTGGAGATATCTGTTTTGTAATCTAGTTGTTGTTTTGTGTTTTTTTTTTGGTGGCTGTGCAAGGAGGCAAGCTGTGTTCACCTATGCCTTCATCTTGACCAGAAGCTCACATCAAGTATCTTTTCACATGTTTATTGGCCCTCTGTATGTCCTCTTTGGAGAAATGACTATTCAGGCCCTTTGCCCATTTTTAATTGAGCTGCTTGTTGTTGTTGTTTTTTTTTTTTTTTTTTGGTGTTGAGTTTTGTAAGTTCCTTATAAATGTTGGGTGTTAACCCCTTATCAGATATATCAGCAAATATGTTCTTCCATTCTGTGGGTTGTCTTTTTCTTTTGTTAATGTGTTCTTTTGCTGCACAAAAAACGTTCTAGTTTGATGTAGTCCCATTTATTTATTTTTTTCTTTAGTTTCCCTTGTCTGGGGAGATATATCCAATAAAATATTGTGTGAGCAATGTCTAAGATTTTGCTGCCTATATTTTTGCTGTGATTTTTATGGTTCCTGGTCTAACATTTAAGTCTTTGATCCATTTTGAATTTATTCTTGTGTGTGGTGTAAGAAGATGGTCTAGTGTCATTTTTCTGCACCTATCTGTCCAATTTTCCCCATACCATTTATTGAGTAAACAATCCTTAGCCCATTGTATGTGCTTGCTTCCTCTGTTCAATATAATTGACTATAAAGGTGTGGGTTTATTTCTGAGCTCTCCATTCTGTTCCATCGATCTATGTATCTCTTTTTATGTCATTACCATGTTGTTTTGATTGCTATGGCCTCATAGTATAGTTTCATAATAGTTAGTATGATTCCTCCAACTTTGTTCTTCTTTATGAAGATTGCTGTTGCTATGCAGGGCCTTTTGTGGTCCCGTATAAACTTTTGAAATATTTGTGCTGGTTCTGTGAAATAGAACATTGGAATCTTGATATATTCCAAGACCAGATAAAGACACTTCTAATAAAAAAAATTATATGACAATATCCCTGATTAACATAAACACTAAAATCCTCAACAAAATATTAGCAAACCAAACACATCAAAAAGATCACACACCATGATCAAGTGGGATTTATTCTTGGAATGCAAGATTGGTACAACATTCATAAATCACTATGTGCATCACCACGTAAACAAAATGAAGGATAAAAACCACATGATCATATTGATAGGTGCAGAAAAAGCATTTGATAAAATCCAGTGCTCATTTACGATAAAAAACCCTCAGCAAAGATGGATTATTTTAAAGGGAACATATCTAAACATAATAAAGGCCACATATGACAAACCCACTGCCAGCATCAAACTCAATGGGCAAAACTACAAGTGTTCCCTTTAAGATCAGGAACAAGACAGAGATGTCCACTTTCACCTCTGTTATTCGACAAGGCACTAGAAGTCCTAGCCACAGCAATCAGACAAGAAGAAAAAATAAAAAGCATCTAAATGGGAAAGGAAGAAGTAAAATTGTCATTATCTGCAGATATGATACTGTCCGTAGGGAATGCCAAAGATTCCACCAAGAAACTACTAGAACTGATCAATGAATTCAGCAAAATAGCAGGATACAAAAATAACATTAATATATAGATATCAGCTGCATCTTTTTTGCCAAAAATGAACTGACAGAAAGGGAAATTAAGAAAAACAATCCCACTCACAACTGACACACGCATACACACACACACACACACACACACACACACACACACAAATACCTAGGAACAAACCTCACCAAGGATATGAAAGACTTGTATTTGGAAAATTTTAAGACACTGAAGAAAGAAATAAGTGGGAGCACATGCCGTGTTCATGGACTGGAAGAATTCACATCATTAAAGTGTCCGTGCTATAAAAGCAATCTATAGATATAATGGAACATGCTTAAAATAGCTTTTAATAAAAGTAGCAGTTATTTCTATCCAACATGGCTACATTTTATGAATTACTTAAATTTATACCTTTAAACACCAAAATAGGTTTTAATTGGAACACTTCAAGTTAAAATGAGTGTATCATGTACACATACACAGCTCTTTTTTTGTAGAGAGCACCCTGATTATAAAATTTGTCTCAAAACTCAAGGTGATATTATGAGCACTAATTTTTGTACTACAGTGTAATACAATAATGCTTTTAGAGAAAACAGAGAAGAAACCGACGTGAATTAAGTACCTACTACTTACTCAGCACTTTAGATATTATATTTATGTGAAGGACATATATATTGTAGTGTCCATACTATTGGGGGTCCTGTCTTCTAAATTATAGGTCTTTCCCTTTATAGCTCTATCGATATCAGCCTGTCTGATATAAGAAACGACTCTCACCACCACCGCACATCTTAACATATTACGTTTCATCCGTTGTGGACTGAGAAACCAGACAGGCAAACAGGCGTGCAGAGAACGAGCGAGCGCTTACAGCCCCCTGTCAAGGGCGAGAAAGATGTGGATTCTGTGACCTGTAGTTCGGCTTTCCAGAGGTTTTTGCCCGTTCTCATACTCAGCTGAGTTCAGAAAAATCTTGAGTTTGTCAGATATCAGAACTCCAAGTAAAATAGGTTTGACACATCTATGCTTTCACTGTTTTTTTTTGTTGTTGTTGTTTTTGTTTTGTTTTGTTTTTTTTCACAATGGTTGCATAGCCCGCAAAGATGGAAAGGGTGCATCTTCGGTTGCTGCCACTGAGTGGATAATGCTGCCACGAGCAGCTTAAAAATACCCATGACAACCTTCATTTCAGCTTGACCCCAGTCCAAGGGAGAGGTCACAGATCACAAATGAGAAGCTCCACCCTCCCTACTCTAAAGACAAATTTAAGGAGAAGGAGAAAGGGAAGAGAAGAAGGAGGCAGACAAACAAAAGGAGGAAGAGGGAGAGGAGAAAGAGGAGAATGAAATGGAAAATAATTTTCTTTCTTTATAAAGGGAAAGGAAGTGGCTGCCTTCTCTCCGTCTCTTGAAAGGGCCTATTTGCCCCTTGAAACATAAATGTTTACCCTAGAGTTAATCTAGGAACCTATTTTGAGATGTAACAGAGCAAATAAGAATTTTATTGTACTTTCTTGTACTTCACTGGATAACTTGTGTGAAAGGTCACCCTGATTTCCTGGTTTTTGTGGTCTACCTAGACGCGTGTACTCTCTTGCTGTGTTCACACAATAATTAATTAGTGTTCTTTTTTTCCATATTGATGTGGGATGGGTTTCTCTTCGTGGGTAGGAGTTTTTGCTTATCCATGCATTTGTCATTTGTCAGCCATATCTCATCAATTCTCAACCCTAAAATAATTCCCCTCTCCAAAGCACCAAACTTCAGATACAAGTTTGGGCGACATCATCCAAGAGTTGCCACAGCAATCATTAGCAAGATCAGGCACATTTTTAGGGTAACACATCCCTAATTCTGAAAGAAGAGATGTGTGTGGAAATACAGTATTTAAAATTGGGATTTCCTTTTACATATTGTATAGTCAAGTTTAAAAAGTGGCAACTGCAATTTTTTTGGAACAAACAAGCTATTAAAAAAATGAAATGCTCAAAATCAAATACAAGAAAAATCACTGAAGTTTTTTAAAAGAATTTGTTCTTTGCTCTGTCTCATTTCTCTGTTTTATTCTCTTAACAACACTTATCATTATCTAAAATTAGCTTTATTCTTTTTAAAATTGAAGTGCAATTTGCATATACTAAAAATCATCATTTGTGGTGTGCAAAAGAGAGTTTCTTTATACCAAATCTCATGTAAAATAAAACTGACAAAGTAACAGTGAAAAGAAGAAAATTTCCAAAGGCAAGGGTTAAATACGTTTTTTGGGGTTTGCTCCTCATTAACCGCTGTAGAAAAACGTATGCTTAAAGGCAGAATAAACCAAAATTGAGGAATTATGTAGTTGGCCCTTTCCTGCCTCCTGAAAAGAAGCAAGCTGACATGATAAGGGGCAGAGACGTCCTTGAGAGCACTAAGAAAGCACAGCAGAGAGAGCCTCAGTTGCCCCGTGCAGCCCATCCGTAGATTGAGAACACTGCCTCTTCAAGAGACGCTTTCTTACCAGCGCAAAGAGGATGTACGGACTTGGCTGGAGGAACTGAATACTGTTCCTTACTGGCCTGAGACCAATTATTTAGCATCTCATTTGCAAAATGGAAATCACACTCGGACACTTTTGCATCATTGTTATAAGCATTAAAGGAAATACATAAAATAAAGGTAATACATTAGCCTCTGCTACGAGCAAGGAGATTAAGTGGTAGCTGATGTTCTCATTATTGTAACTATTAGTTTTACTTAGCCACCCTCCCCATCTCCAACACAACCATCCTGAATAGCTCTTGAATTTCAGGCAATGCTTTGTGAAGAAATAGCCTTTCCTACTGTGAAAACTGAAGGAAGCAGTACTTCGCTGAAGGAATGAAGGAATTTTGTTTGTAGCGTTGGAAATACCCAGGGAAAGGGAAGAATTGCTCTCTGTCTTAGGAAGTGAATGCAGTTTTACGCTATATACTTTTGCTAGAGTGACTGGAAGTACTGTTGCAATCCTCTTCTTGACAAAAAGCTGGGGGAATGGGGGACTACAGCTGGGAAATTCTCTGGGTACCTTTTGGGGGTTAGGAGAGAAGAGAAAGGAGGCGTGGAAGGAGGTTCATAAACTGCGCTGATCAAACAGATCTCCGGCTAGACTTTCACAAACGTGAGCCCAAGAAACTTGGCCAGTAGCAACCGTTCTTCGGTTCTGTGCTTTCATATTTTTCTCCCTCTTTTACTTAGTTCCTAGAGAAGAATTGTTCTGAAAAATGCTGTATTTTGTGAACTAAGGGGAAGAGGAACTTTCCCCAACTTTGGGACATTTGTGAACAACGTGTGATCCAGGACTGAGGTGCGGGGCTGACTCTGACCGTGCCGGCCCACGGGCCTTTCCGGCCGCAAATAAACTTGCAACCGAAGAGACAGGCAATCAGAAGACAAGAGAGGGAGGCAAAGATGACAATTCACTTAATTCCCTTGTACCTAGGATTTTTTTAAAAAAACAACTCTTAAGGCGATTATCACACTTACGTGACTTGTGTTCGCTGGTAGAACGCAAACTACTTGATGGAATAACCTTGGGCTCCTTCACCCTGGTTTCCGCCACAGCGCTGAATATTGCACCTTGAGCAAAGCAAACGCCTGGGACATAGGGGTCAAGACTCCCAGCATTTGTCTGTACTCTTATTAGCACTTATATTAAAAGGGGTAATATGTGTGGTGCAAAAAGACCTGGACCAGGAAAACCTAGGATCGAGTTCTGGCTCTGGTACTACTGAACCTATCTAGGTCTCAAATTAAAAATTGAGTTAGATTATCTCTAATTTATTGAGCTCTAAAATGGAAGGAAGGAAGGAAGGAAGGAAGGAAGGAAGGAAGGAAGGAAGGAAGGAAGGGAGGAAGAGAGGTGGGAGAAAGGGCAGAGAGAGGGAAAGAGGGTGCTTCTCCTATCAGAAAAAATTCAATTACAGAAAATTCCCGAAAGGATCACACTTGTCATGTAATGACTTTAATATAGGGCTTTGGAGAATGCGGAAATCACCGCTGCCATTTAACGAAAGACAAATTTCAATGAGTTGACAAGAAATAGGAGAAAAAAAATGTAACTGACCATCCCCGGATGGATGCAAGAAAGAGAATGTGGGTGAGTCATTGAAAATCACCAGCTTCCAACGGCATTATGTAAGTTGGTCCTGCCATGTTGTGTTGTCCAATCTATACTTTTTCTTGTATTTGGTCTGCAGAAATAATGGAATTTCTCTTTATCTGCTAAATCACAAGCATCCATCAAGCTCCTAGTCTTTATAAACTGTAAAATGAATAGTTTAATCAGTCAGGTAAAACACAGTACCAGCGGTGTGTACCTCAGTGGTTTGGAATTATTATCAACTTCTTTACGGAATAACACAGGAGACCGTCTTTTCTGCAATGCATGTAACAAGAATCTTATCTTGCAGTAACAACCGCCAGCAATCATTCATGTTACTACGAGCTGATGGTAGTAAAACCTTTTTCAATACATGAAATTCATTTTAAAGGACAGCACAGATCATATCTGTCCTCCAAATTTCCATAAGCCATAAACACTGCCCTCCCTCAGGTTTAAATGTTAACAAACCTTTCTTTAAACTGCTTCCCACGCAGTTCAACACATAACTAATATTGAGCTTCCCCCAAATTAATTAATTAGTTAATTTTAGAAAAGTGCTGCTGCTACTAGGCTTGCTCCTTTAGGAAGCTAAAACATCCGACGATTCTCAGAAAGAGCAATTATGTATGTTTACTATAGTTGCTTTTCTATAATAATGTGCCGTTTATTTCTGAACCATCATCCAAAGGATACTATGTGGTAAACACTACACAGGGAAGTAAAAGAAAAACTCTTAAGGCGATTATCACACTTACGTGACTTGTGTTCCCTGGTAGGACGCAAACTACTTGATGGAATAACCTTGGACTCCTTCACCCTGGTTTCCTCCACAGCGCTGAATGTTGCACCTTGCACCAAGCAAACGCTCAGTACATATGGGTCAAGGATCCCAGCATTTGTCTGTACTCTTATTAGCACTTATATTAAAAGGGGTAATATATGTGGTGCAAAAAGACCTGGACCAGGAAAATCTAGGATCGAGTTCTGGCTCTGGCATTGTTGTACCTGTCTGGGCCTCAAATTAAAAATGGAATTAGATTATCTCTAATTTAACTTTGAGCTCTAAAATAGGAAGGCAGGAAAGAAGGAAGGAAGGAAGGAAGGAAGGAAGGAAGGAAGGAAGGAAGGAAGGAAGGAAGGAAACAAGAAGAGAAAGAGGGAGGGAGAGGGAGGAGAGGGCCCTTCTATCAGAAAAAATTCGATCACAGAAAATTCCCCAAAGAATTTTTATCAGCCTGCTGTCACAACCTCAATCTTATTTTTTAACCAGCTCATCCTGTAGTGTGAAGACACGGTGTCTTCTTTAAAATTTTTAATGCAATATTTTTTTCCAAATGAGGACTGTCCACAAACACTTCATGTTATAGAATGAATACACGGTGAAGGTTTCACAGAGAAGGTTCAAACAGAAAAAAAATGGCAGCGGAATTGGCACTCAATACATAGGTTGTATTGGCACTTAATACATATATGGGTTTGTAGTGAAACCTATAGTATAGCTAATAAGGCTAATCTATTAATTTGGCTGCAGTTTTTAAACCATTTAACTGAAAAACAACTAAGACTTTTGTTGAATTATTAGATTTTTCTAAACATCTTGTTGAATAGACAAGTTTTACATTCAATAGTGTTACTCCTTTCTTATCTGGTTGCAAATATTTTAAGGCTAAAGAAGTGTATTTTTTGTCATAGATTTTCATGAAATTTCATTAAATCACTCAATATCTTAATGGTTTCTGGTAGATTGGAAAATTTCAGAAGTTATATATTTTTTTATCCAAAGATTCAAAAGAGCATGTTATTTCTATCAGCAGTGCATGGATAGGATAAGAAATATTAGTAAAAAAAAAAATCACTAATTTGAAAAAATGAATAAACCTACAGCATAGGAAGTGCAATTTAGTTTCAGAAAAACATTTATTTTCACATAATGTAATATGTTAAAATTGAATTTGATTAGTTTTATGGAATTTTGGCATTTAATTTATCAATACATTTATTACATCATTGCATATAAATTATATGCACAAGAATTCTAGACATTTTGATGTCTGCACATAACTAATTAAAGTTAAAATAAAAATAATTTAAGTCAATGCTGGGATCAACAAGAAGTTGCTTTGGTTTTTCTCTTGCTGTCTCTTCTCCTTTGAGTTTGCTTTATCACCCAAGTTTGGAGGGGTTGACAGTCATTTTTGTTTTAATGGATGCTTATGAGTTTCAGGAAAAAAAGTCTAGATATATCACAAACTAGCTCTGGGCAATATCTCCAGCTCTCTTTCCTGACTGCTGACCCCCTTCATTTTAAACATATCTAGTTATCTAAATTCCCAGAAGGCTTCTTGCTCTCTCATATCTCCATGTTATACAATGCTCTTTCATTCTTCTGGCTTATTTTTAATTAATAAATTGACTTTTGGTTTTGGCTTAGGCTACTCCCATGCATCCACACTTCCACACGGTATTAAGATTTAAATTCTTTGTTATCATAGGCTTTGCCAGGTAAGCCTATTCGTCTTGCTTTCTCCTAGGACTACGGGTATTCATCTTTCAATACTCTATCTTGCACTGATATTTTTTAACTGGCTTATCACCCTCATTTATCCCTAAGCTCTTTTTTTATTCTTTATTTTCCCTATTTATTATTAGCTATATCATTATATTTCTATGATGCTACAGCATCTGTCTTTCACTGGGTTTCCACCATGTAACAAGAGCTGTGCTAAATTCTTTCAGTATCATATCATTGAGTCCTTACAACACCACTATTACTCCCATTTTACTGATGAGGAAACTGAGGTTTCCGTGAGTCCTTGAATCCAAGGATTCTGTCTATATTACCAGTGACTACCTTAGCCCCAAATACATAGTAAGCAATCAACAAAAAGACTTAAATGAGTGAAGGGTAAGGTAATGAGCATCTAACTACATAAAGCTGTGTGAATCCAGAGAAACTGTATCTTGTAACATTAAAATACCTTGAAAATGTCATTATTAATCCACCTTCCATAATCTTTGTAGAATCACAGGGAACCAAAACACTTGCCCAAAGAATTAAGATGAGTATACGTTGGTCTAATTTCAAAAGGGGCTTCAGGTGAATGCTGGATACTTGCGTGCATGCCTAGCTGTATTCGTTTCCTAGAGCTGCCACAGCCAAGTACCACAACCTGGTGGCCAAGACAACAGAAATTTATTCTCCTGCAGCTCTGGAGGCTGGAAGCCCCTAAATCAAGGTGCTGACAGGGCCATGCCCTCTCTAGATTGAGGCTTAGGGGAAAATTCCGCTCCATGCCTTTCTCTTGGCTTCTGGTGCTGCTGGCATCTCTATGCTTGCAGACCGATCACAAAATCTCTTGCCTGCAACATCATGAGGCATCCTTCCTGCGTTTCTGTACCTGTTCCTCTTCTCCTTTCACAAGGACGCCGGTTATGCTGGCTCACCTCATCTTGACGACAATCTCCAAAGACCCTATCTCCAAATAAAGCAACATTCACGTGGAAAATGAAATGGAGATTTCTAGGACAAAGATCCATTAGTAAAAAAAAAAAAAAAAAAAAAAAAAAAAAAAAAAAAAAAAAAAAAAAAAAAAAAAAAAAAAAAAAAAAAAAAAAAAAAAAAAAAAAAAAAAAAAAAAACGCGACACTAACCCTTGTTTCCATTTGATTTAAGGTTAGTACACGGCTTCATCTGGATAATGCCGAAGACGGAGTGTACTCTAATTTTAAAAGATATTTAACATAGTCGTTATGAACTGAGAGTATGGAGAAATATTGGCTGGTCTGGGTGAGTTCAGACCTGATTAGCCAAATCCCCCGAACACAGCAATTAAATATTTGGGTGTTACCTACTTGGATGGGTGATCACTCTGCTGGAAAGGGGCTGTAAACACCCTCAGAAATTTCATATTTTAGCACAGATTTATATTAAAGTACGTTTATCTAACTTGCACATGATTGAAAAATATAAGGGATTAATATTGCACAAAAACAGTATTAAAACTTAAGCTTCTCTACAGATTTTGATGCTAGACCTATATTAAATTTAAATTAATTAAATTGAACAAGGATACACGTGAAGACTTTTTCACAGGTTCAGCAAGCCACCTGCACAGTGACAACACCGGGCAGAGTCACTCGGTAGTAGACCATATAAAAGCAATTTACGGGTTTTAAAAGTTAATATACGCCAATAACATAAGGTAATTAACAGTGAGAAAAAGAAATACGCTGACACAATCATAAATGGGACTCACACCCACTTACAGAATTCAGAAAAAGGACAGAACATTGCTACACACAGAGTGGACCACTTGTTAACTCGACTAACACATTTTGAGGCTGGAATGATGCCAGATGAGCAGGCTAAACAGGTGAAATGACTGGAACTTTAAGTTTGGAGACGAGACGGTAAGAAAGAAACCCATTTAAATAGTTGAAAAACAGTCATCTAAAAGAGCAATTAGACTAATCTCAAGTAATGTACTTGGGAATATGACCAGTAGGGAAAAAAATCAGGAGCACTTTCTCAATCTGTTGAGATTTTTGTTTCCTGGCAATTACTGTCAGTCAGTTTGGCTCAAATAAACTCACAAAAATTCTACTAAAAAAAAAAAAAACTGAAGGCAGATCTCAACAACATATAGGCAAAAAGATTTGGCAATAAGCGCTGTTAAAAGTTCGAACTGCTGCTTGGTGAAGTGTGCAGACGGTCGTGCTGTCCGGATACCACTTTAAGCCTCCACTCCTCCGGACGGCACACAACCACACAGACTTTACTAGGGCAACAGTTACCCATGATGCAGCTCCATCTCCTGTCACCCTGCTCATCATTCCTGAAATTGCCTGCTATCTCTCCACGTCTCCACGCCTTTGCATGTTAAGTCTTCCTCTGCCTGGAATGCTCTCTATTGTCTGAGCTTCATGTTCAACCTGGCTCAAATGTTACCCTTCAAAACGACTGTCCCAGCTTCTGCCCCCTGTGTTAGGTCCCCTACTCTAGTGCTCCTATACCTCAAACATACACATCGATTTTACGCTTAATGACGGGGTATGGTAGTAGACTGTTCACCTATGTTTCCCTCCCATGAGAGCATGAGCTTCTGGCGGGGCGGGGAGGGGGAGAGGTTATCTCGATTTTTGCCACCCCTGATGCACAGCACAACGTCTGTTCATGAACAGGTGATCAGAAATATCTGCCAAATAAATGTTGTGGAGTACATTCCCCTACTAAGTGAGATACTGTGTTGGGTAACCTTTAATAAGTCTTTAAACTCGAACAGACTATACGCTTTGTGCATACAGTGAGATTAAATACAAAACCAAGTAGACTAGCAATGGATTAACAGAGCAGTAGCGGATACAAGTGTTGAGGAATAAAGTCAGCAAACATACATCAATTAAAATTGACATCAATCAAAAAGTAGTCTAATTACCTAGGCCCCGAATTTTTTCATCTTCCCTCCCTCTGCCTACCTTATTGTCAAAGATCCTAAAAGAAGGCTAGTTCCTTCGGTTTTTCCAAATATTACTTCCCGGATATTTCTGCAGTGTCACGTGTGTTAAAAATTTCGATAATATGCTTTAAAAAAAAAAAGACTGAAGCCATTATTGGCATAAAAACCTCAGCAAACCTAAAGAAATATGGCTCTTATTAAGAGTTAGCAAGGGAGTTACTCTCTCTGCTTCTGTTATACGGGGTGAGGAGAATGGAAAGCTATTAAAAGGAAGCTTAATAGAACATTGTAATTTTTAATCCCCAAATTTTGGTGAAGTTTCTTTCTGAACAGGGACGGAATGAGATGAGTGTCTGAGTCCTGTCACGTACTGGACATCACGCAGTCAACAAAATCTGTGAAGAGTCTTACAGCAAAACCATCTCTGTCTTCCTTGCAACAACGTCAGGTTTTGTATTACTGTGAAATGTGGGTGTGACCCGTCATGGTAATAGATAAACTGGAGCCAGGCTCGTGCCCATTCCCCCAATTGTGTAAACAGGAAAAACGTAAGAAAGAATCCATCAACCAGGTTTCAGCCCTCATTTAGACAATGGCATTCTGTTTTCCAAAATACATTTATTGGTGCTACTAATTATAGTGCATTTGCAGAGAGTTTTATGCCCCTGTATGATCGGGAGGTAGTGAGAAAGTCCAGGTCGTACTTGCTGGGAGTACAAAGCGAGGAAACCGAGAGCAAACGCCGCGAAGATCTTGGTCAACGTTGCAGAGAACGACCTTGAGGAGACCATGGAGCCCAAGTGAGATTCTCTGCTCTATGTATTTTTTAAAATATTTTATTTCTTTATTTTTAGAGAGAGGGGAAGGGAGGGAGAAAGAGAGGAAGAGAAACATCAATGTGTGGTTGCCTGTCACTTGGCCCCCACTGGGGACCTGGCCCACAACCCAGGCATGTGCCCTGACTGGGAATCGAACCTCGACCCTTGGGTTCACAGCCCGCACTCAATCCACTGAGCCACACCAGCCAGGGCCGTTATGTATTTTTGATATTAGAGTGGACTCCTGATTGAAATTGATAGATGTGCAACTAAAATCATCTTCAATAATAGACAAAATATACTGGCTTAGAAACCAAAAATGCTAGGAAAAATTTCAGCTGCAGTCATAGTTGGATTTAAGGTTCAAATATTCTCACCAGGATTAAGACGCTCTTATTTTTAACAGCTTAGCTTTCCTCTGCATTGGCTTCACAGTGGAGGAAGTTCTCTCTAATGTCAACTTTCAGCACCACAGACTTAGATCCCCCCAGGGTAACCACGTCAGGAGAGAGGGGGCTCCTCATCACGGTAGCTCTAGCAAAAGCCCCAGGCCTAACCCTCACCGACTCAAGCAAGGTTAAAAGCCAACTGTATAACTGACTACTCTGATGCTAATTGGCCATCGAGTGGACTTAGAAGAAGCACAAAACTGATGGACTGTAACAGGGAAAAGATAGCAGGGCCTATTACCGGCAGAACAAAAGGACAGATTCTAGATAAGCAAAAACAATAAATATCTATGATACGTGAAAGTCCTTTCCCTTCTGATGCCGGAGCACCTGTTGCTCTTAACAATGACATTAAATGTAATGACGACTCTGTGGCCCTGTGACAATCCAAAACAATCACGGAAGATACTCTATTATAATTAGAAAAGGTAAACCCTTCTCATCCAATTAACTGTTGACCCTTCCCAGCTAAAAGTAAGAAAAGCTTCAGTGAAGGTGCATCTAGAGTAAATATTCAGTCTCATAAGAGTGCCTTCCGCCTAGGAAGAGTGCATTAACATCACAAAGACAAGAATTAACAAAGAAAGTTTAAAGTAATATCAAAGGAAATAGTTTCTCATTCAAAGGATCTTTCTCCACAGAAAAACAACAGCCCCCTCCCCCCCAGAGCAGCCATTGGAAAGCATTCCTAAGGCAGAATGAAAGATGATGAGAACGCAAGGGAAAAACACGGACGCACAAGTGGATTACAGCCTCGCTCTCAGAAACGACCATGGTCATGGATGGCAACCAGGACTAGGATCCAAATATACGTAAGATATCAAATTGCTGACCTGTGAGAAGTTAATAACTGCCACTCCAACTCAAGCCTTTATTATAAACAAGTCATCTACGGAAGTGTATTAAGTGTCCATATATCTAAAAAAAAATATGCAAGGTAACATATCCCTCTTTCAATTCCCTTCAAACTTTGCCTTCCAACATTTCGCCAGGCTCCCCTGCAAATCCCGCGTGACTAATCTCTTATAAATGCCACTTCACAACACTAGTCCCTTCTCAAAAACTTGAAATGGTTCCCTGGTATTAACCGCTTTCAATCTAAATCTCCTGTCCTGAATTTTAGAGCCCTTTGAAGCTCACACCTGCCTCCCGGCAACTCCACTTGCCACACGCCTTAACATGTGCTCTACATTTGGTTTTCACCTTTTCATTGTTCAGTTCGTGCACTGCGTGCCTTTTGCCGCCTCCAGAACCTTGCTCGCGCTGATCCCCGCTGTGGCAGAAAGAATGGTGACCCCAACGAGGATTCTCCTGCCCTTATCTTCAGAAGCTGTGACCCTACTACCTTACGCGGTGGAAGGGACGCCGCAGGTATCATCAGCAATTTTAAAGTGGGGGTATTTGGGGGCGTCATCCAGTTGGGCCCCATGATCACAGTGTCCTTACGAACGGGAATCAGCAGGTCCCCAGCGTGGAAGCGGAAGCTGCCGTGAGGCACACGGAAGATCCCACACCAAGGAGGCAAGCAGCCTCTAGGAGTTAGAAAAGGCAAGGAAAGGGAGTCGCTCCCTGAAATTCCAGGACGAATGCAACATTACCAAGACGTTAATGCTAGCTCCATATGACTCATTTCGGACTCCTGGCCTCCAGAAATGCAATGTGATAACCTGGTACTATTTTAGAGCACTAAATGTGTGATGCTTTGTTAAAATGACAGTCAAGAAGTAATACGCCACCTTCAGCTGGTAATAATTTTCAACACTATATTCTCCCTGAAGTCTTCTCTGACCTTTCCCTTTTATGGAAATGCCCTACATCAAGGGTTTAATACAAAATGGTCTTTATTTTTTAGCGTGCTGTCTTGAGTAAACTCTAAACATCTCGAGAGAAGTTATTATCGGAGCCAGTGCTTCGTGTTCTAATCTGCTTGCTGATTTTGCCATGTTTGCACTCCTCACGCAAACATTCATCGAAAGCACGATTCGTACACAGTGATCTGTCAATACCCAGGGAACTCAGCAAAAAAGTGCAACTGCAGTCCTTGCCCTCTGGATCGGTAACGATGAAACCAATCAGTTTCATCTAGTAAACTAATGGTATTCAACTCACCATGGGAAACTCAAGAACAGGCTAAGCCAAATTACAGAGCTAAGAAAAAAAAGTTTTGGGAGTTTAGATATGGAAGAGTTGGTCTTGTTGAAGGTCTCAAAAGCGCTTTCATGGAGGAGTTGGCAGGTTGTCCTGCTGACCTTCAGCACGTCTGCGTTTGACGTCGATCCTTCTCTCTACTTGCCTCACATTCACTGGCCTCCTCAGGACGCCATCCGACATTTCTACGCGGTTTGAGGGTTGTCTCAGTGAGATGAGACAATGATAGGGCTAAAGCAACCTGTCAGGATGAAATGGCTCTGATCCCTCTTCTCTCTCTCTCTCTCTTTATTCGGTTTCCCGTGCCGTAGCCTAACACCTACGTTTGCTTTATAATTACCAACTACCACGTTCACCTGCATGTTCCAGTTCCCGTTAGAGAGAACCTTATTCTCTCTCCTTGGTCCCCCCGTTGAGTGATGAATGAAAGTTTTAAAAGCATCTATTGCACACCGATCTCTTTAAGAAACT
This sequence comes from Anoura caudifer, assembly GCA_004027475.1. Classification (NCBI taxonomy): domain Eukaryota; kingdom Metazoa; phylum Chordata; class Mammalia; order Chiroptera; family Phyllostomidae; genus Anoura; species Anoura caudifer. The sequence continues at coordinate 43,305 of PVKU01009494.1, read as the reverse complement.
GTATGTTAAGGTGTGTCTATTGGGCTAAGCTGCCCTATCGGTTAACCTAATTTTAAAAATCCATCTGTTACTCAACTAGACTGCATGGCAACAAAAATTGCTATGACTAATTTCAAAGCATTATTCAAACTTTCTTCTTCAACATGTACTGTTTCATACCATAGGGGTTAAGTTGTCAAAAACTTTTGGAAAGGGTGGATTAAACAGCTGTAGATTCCTTTCCCTGGGGCTTCTCAGAGACTTTACTGCACTGATACGTATGGTGAATCCACAAGGGGGACGGAGGATGCAAAATTTCAAAAAGTTTACCTTGCCGCAAAATCCTACTTTTATGGTTATAGTGTGTTGAGTTGTGTTTGTTTGGGTACATTCACACGAACAGTTTTGGAAGTGATGCTTTGGGAAATACAAACACAGTGGAGAGGAAACAGGAAGAAAAGCTCGGAAACCTCTGTTTTAGGACTGGCTCTTCCATTAACTAGCTGCGTGAGTGAGGCTTCTGCGAACTGTTACCATCGCCCCACTTATAACCGAAGATGCGAATCAGATCATCTCGAAGGTTCCTTCCAGCTCCTACAGTCTATGATTCTTTCTCCCCTGAATTAATCTAATTGTCCAGTGTTACAGATTGCGGGCAGACCACAAACAACTCATACTTTCCCTTGCTATTACTCTTGACTCTAGAAAAGGCACCTTCCTTTTAAATGTTGGAAATCTTATAATAAATTTTACTTTATATACATATAAACAGAGTGACATATTCATGTAAACATTAGCTACTTAATACAGGTTCGAAAGATGAATTAATTACAAATGATTTAATTGCTGGTCATAAAACTGAAGTAGTCCTCAAAACATGGCAATATATCGGTCAGTCTCTGACTTCATGAATTATTGTGTTAACTGTTTTACTTTTTACGTAAAGTCCACTGACATCCAGAATGATTATACAACCCATTTGTTCACATTCACAAAGTAGGGACTTTAAGTCTGTTTTTAATTCTTATTAAAAAATGTATTACATAAAAAGGAAAAAGAGTACAGCTACCCACTTACCCATCATTCATCTAAAAAAATAAAATATTGCCCTGGCTGGTGTAGCTCAGTGGATTGAGCGCAGGCCTGCGAACCAAAGGATCGCGGTTCGATTCCCAGTCAGGGCACATGCCTGGGTTGCAGGCCAGTTCCCAGCAGGGGATGCAGGAGGGGCAACGACACATTGATATTTCTCCCCCTCTCTCCTTCCCTTCCCCTCTAAAGATAAAATAACTAAAATCTTTTAAAAAATAAATAAAATAAATAAAATATTGCCAATACAGTTAGTTGCAGCCACTTAGGTCTACCCTCCAAACCACATTAATATATAGTACTTTCAATCAGGAAAAAAAAAAAAAAACCCACAAAGACATAAACAAGAAAAACTGTAAATTTCATAAAACTGCAGCCAGTTTTACAGAATTACCCAGAATAATTTCTAAATACCAATTTTGAACACATTTTGCTTTATAGGGTTGGGAATACTGATCACCAGTCAGGGGTCCCATCACTTATTGTTCTACGCAGAACATGTGGAAGGTCAGGATGATGCAAGTGCTACCCACAGCATCTGAGAGGAGCAGCCCCCAGGAGCTCTTCCATGGCATCTCAGGCAAGGCCTCCAGCAAGGTGGGTGCCTTTTCCCCACGGAAACCTTTGCCAAACACCCTCGTCTCCCTCCCTCCCCCTCTCCCTCCCTCCTTTGTTCCTTCTTTCCTTCCTTGCCAACAGAAAATAAAAATGGACTCCGCTTCTCACTCTCCATTTCGGTATACAACGTCTGGAGTGGGGGGTTGACAGCAACATCAATGCCATCCCGGCGGCCAGAGCCTTCACCTGAGGTTACTGGATAACGCGCGCACGTGATAAAGGGAAGACTCAGGGATTGTTATTGTTCAAAGTGGAACTTACACGCATCGAATCATTCAGGTGATTGCCACCTGCGCACTTTCCCTAGTAGCTCCAGTTTGCAAGATGCTCTTGTAAGAACTGAAGAAGTCATTTTAAAGCAAACAGCTTCAAGTGGGTTGGGGTGGAGGAGGAAGAGAAACAACTGTTTGAATAGTCACTAAACTACTGTTTCCCGGTGGCTAGTGAAGATGAAATGTGTTACGAGATTTAAAATACCTAGTGAAAACGGACGCGAAGTATTTCCCTGGAACTTCATAAATCTAATCCAGGAAAGAAGCTATCTGGACCTAGAGCAGAGAAGGGATGTTCATTCCCATTTCACGGTGTCTGCAATTTCCCTTTGTCATTTCACCAAAAATTACGCATGTCAAAAGTAGCCGTTTTTTTTACCATCGAAATTTACCGCCAAGAGAATAAAACTCGTCCCTAGAGAAAAGACAACGTGCTTGCTAAAACATAATATAAGAATGTAATTAACTTAAATGTTGATTAAAGACGCGATGTTAACATTTTTTTTTTCATTCTGACCCACAAACTGTAAACCTGACTCATTCTAGAAGTGCCTCAATTCTACATTCAGTCATTGCAATTCTCATCAGAGAAACGCATGAAAACTCAATATCTGAGTGTCATCCCTGGGTTACCTGGCAGACTTTTCAATATCTCTGTCTTCTTCTCTGTGTACACAAGCTTGTGTTTGGATGAAGAAAAATGGTATTTGCCTTTCATATTGTATATCAAACGTATCCAGAGAAGCTGGATTATGATTGAAGGGAAGTAAAGTGACACCATCTAACTACACAAATTCATTCTGTTCTGTGCCTGCAAAGGTATCTTTTAGGACCCACAAAACTCAGCGCAAAGCCTGGGTCTCAAGTTGGGAACCTGATGATTTGACACTCACCTTTCATTTACCGATTATGTTTCCGTGTCAACTCAGTCAGCAAGTAAGGAGACTTCTGGATTTATTTGCCTCCCTGTGCATAACTTACACAAAGGATATTATCGCAATGGGTTATATGAAAACGCACTCATTCGTTCATTTGCAAATATTTATTGTACACCTACTGGGTAATAAAGAACACACTAGACAACGAGGATTAAATTATCAGTAGAACACCACAACCGGGGCTCTGTCTCCGTGGCCATGTCACTATATCGTGTGTTTAGAAGAGCCGAATGATGCTATCACCGCTACACAGGCAACTTGACCAGTCGGAGTTCAAGGAAGTCTTCCATGACCAAGCGATGATTCAATGCAGGTCTAAAAGATTATTAGGAGCTAACCAGGAGAAGATTCGAGAGAAGAAATGTCTCAGACGGAGAGAAAAGCATGTATGGTTGCTCTGAGGTGAGAGAGAAGAGAGAGAAGGAAAGGAAGTTAGGGAAGAGGGGCTAGGATCAAGCCCCATCCAGTGGCTGGGAGATAAGGTGAGCCTCCAAAGTAAACCCAAAGGGAGCAGAGAAGTCTTTGGAAAGAGAAAAAATGTGCTGTAGACTGCACGCTATATACTATTCAGCTGCCTAGAACAGACATGCAAACGTGAAATGCCCACAAAAATTCTGTGTAGTATTATTCTCTCCCCTGTCATCTCTACAATGCCAACAAAATAGTCATTAGAAGGCTCACTCTACATAGGATCTTATTCATAACCCAACTGCAAATCTTTCAACGGCTCTCCATTTCCACCAAAATAAAGTCCAAATAACATAGCAAGGCATATGGGTCCTTCCTACGGAAGCTTCTGTAGCTCCATCCCACTTGCGTCCTGTCCTCCAGCTTCACCTGGGCTCTGGGTCTCTGAAGACAGACCCAGAGGCGAGGTCTTTCTCTTCTGCTTGGAATGCCTCACCCCAGCCCCAAAATCTGTCTTGCTGATGGCTAACTGTCCTTCAAAATTCAGCTCAACTCATCTCCTCTGAGGATTTTTTGCATGACGCTCTTCCGTACCCGTGGCCTGGTTGTCCTTGCGGGGTTAGTTCCTTAAGCTCCCTTCAGACTTCTTGCATGTGTTTATTCTTTCAACAAGGATTTGGGCATCTACCGAGTGGCAGGCACTACGGATCTCTATTATAATCTTCAAGTACATCAAAATTGATTTTTAGTAGTACCCGCAGTCCTAGAGAGCAATCGTAAATAGTGTGTTTTCCTCTTTCTTTCACTCTCAGGGCCCCGTACAAATGCTCAGTAATTGATTAAGTAATTACTGGGAATCTGCTCTACCCCCTGCTCAACTGGATGACCCGGTTGTCACAGTTCCTGGACTTCATTCATCCCATCGTCCTCTCCTCTCCATTCCATGGACTCAGTTTAAACAGCAGCATGCAGAAGCAAAGATAGCTTAAATCTCCAAGTCTGAAAGCTCTTACTCATAAAACTTTCCCCAGTGTCTCTCAGCCACCACACCTGCACTTAAGCACCCAGTCCCTTGATTTCATGCTTTTCGAGAGAACTGCATCCCCACCTGCTTCGCCTCTTCTCAAACCCAGCTTGGGTCCCATGCCAATCACTCCAGTTACTCTCACTCACACTGTTAATTGCCACATTCCCCTCATTTTTCTTTAAACATCTATTTTTTAAAGATTTTACATATTCATTTTTAGAGAGAGGAGGAAGGAAGGAGAAAGAGAGGGAAACATCAGTGTGTGGTTGCCTATCGCACGCCCCCTACTGGGGACCTGGTCTGCAACCCAGGCATGCACTCTGACTGGGAATCAAACCAGCAGCCCTTTGGTTTGCAGTCCAGCCCTCAATCCACTGAGCCACACCAGCCAGGGCTCATGCTTATGTTACATAACACGTATCCAAGAATCCTTCCTGGTTCACATCAATTATTTGCCACAATTACTGGGTGCTACTGCAAAAAGAAAAGGTAGCCTGTGACAGAGATGGGGGTGTTTTGGTTAAGCAGTAGGTGTCAAAAACTAAAATAGATCATTTCTCCTGCCTAAGATATTCTCAAAAATTAACAGTGAAAAAAAGCCATAGAATTAGGTCTCTCAGGTTAGAAATATTTCAGCCTTATATTCCCTTATTCCACTAGAGATTGTCAACTGCTACAATTTACATCATATTCTCTGGCCAGTACAGCCAGAGTCTTACTTACTTCTTTATCAGCCTCTGAAGGTTATTACCACGAAGGTTCTGGATAAATCACTTAAAAGATGCCTGAGAAAGCTTCTCTATGAAGGGAAAAATAATGAGTGTTCTTAGGGTAAGTTGTCTAAAAAGTATTTTAAATATACTGGAAACTAAAACTGATTCTGAATGAGCAACCTATTTTTAGTTCACAGGCTTTGACGGAGAAATTCATCATTACATGCTGATTGTGAAAAGTTGGGAAAGTAGAACAATTATTTTCATTCCCTTTGTCTTTTGTCTTCCTGTAAGGGCTGTGCTTTTATAGCCAGCAGGTGTTTGTGCCACAATAAATATAATGATTTAGTAAACACCTAATTCATTTCTGGTTTCTGGGTACCATAGTGACAAATTCTGTTTGCTTGTCTCATAAGAATACGTAGAAAAGTTCATTTTCTTGTTGCTATATTCTCTTTCATCCCTGGAAAACCAATTGATCTCCTTTCCAGGTTGGCATCTTGATATGTCCTTGCACTTTCATCCATTCCTTATGTTAAAACAACCAATTCTTTTAAGATTTACTGAGGGCAGGAAGATCAGGGTGAGCTATCACAGTGCAAAATGGCTACTCAAGACAATAAAAGCTGTCTTCAAAGGTTCAACTTATTAGACTACATTCTAATCCAGCCCTCCTTATAAAATAAAATAAAAAAATAACCCCGAACTCTCCATCAGTTAAAAAGAAGCCATTTGCAATGCACGTATCTCTCTCCTTCAGATGGTATACATAAGTTAAATAAAAACCGGGTCTCATGAATGTCTTCTCATTGCCATAGTTCTGGGTTTGCACTTTCTCTCCCTTACTCTTGTTCATAGTTTAAGGTCATTTAACAATATTCCCAGGACGGAATGTCCTTTAACTCCCCACTCTCGGAAGTTGATTACATTATACATCTCATCGAAGGGCAGACATCACGTTTTTCCTATCTTTATTTCTCGTTTTCTCTGGGATGAATTCCCATGTGTCTAAAAAGGCCCAAAAAAAGAACGTAAAGAGGAAAAATCAATCAGAAAGCCAAATGACAGAAAGTAAATGACTTGTTCGTGCGACCGATCATCAACTTCTGAAGAGGTATAGAATCTTGGCTTCCTAATTTCAGATCTACCTAAATCCAACCTCTCAAGTCTTAAGCACTTCAGAATCTATTCCTCCCGTCTCACAGCACACTTCTGCAGCAAGAAAACCACAGTGCTAACATGTTGAATGCAAAACCTTTGAAACCGAAAGACATTTTAAAGCAAAGATAAAACATATGATTATGTTTCATCCAAGTACTAAATAGTTTTCCTTTAAAATTTCAAAATCTCTTAACATGTCTGCTTCACCTCCTACTGTCCCATGAAATGCCAGGTCTTTCACTGTAGCTGTCAATGACATCTTGCACGTGCAATTTTACCTATTTTCTGGGAAGTATTGAAAGAAACAAAAGCCCGTATTAATTTTTGGCATTATGCAGTTTATTGTCTTGAGAGGGTTCCTTAGTGAGCATTTTTAAACTTGAAATAGAAAAGCAGTTACCAAAAAATACAAGCTGGCGGGAACTTTCAAACTAAGAGCTCATCTTAGATAAATAAAAAAATCTCTTAACCTCTCAGACCTTCACTGCTGAAATGATGCCTTTCAAATCATATGCCAACACTGTTTACGCTACATAGTTTAAAATCATTGCCTGATTCAAATTCACCTGCTCCAGGCTGACTCTCCTCATACTAATCATGCCAATTAAGTAATAATAAATTGTCACCTGATATTCATGGCCGTTAAATCTAATACTTTTATCATGTTTTCAAGGACAAAAATCTCGGAACTTGCTCTCTATGTCCAATAAATCTATTCCATTAAAACTCAACTCTCCATTCAGTGTTTCACTAGTCTTAAATACATGTGTGGCTGCAAAACCAGCAACCTATACCGGCTAAACCCGGTAATTTCTCCTTTACTATGCTCCTCAGCCTTACTAATAACACCAAGAGGACACCAGTAACACAATCCTTCTTTTTCTGCTGATGCTCTTTGGAAGCTTGTTTTGGCTCTTTGGTTGATTCCTTTTCACTCCAAAGCGTACCATCTTTATTACATCACTTCCCCTACCCACTCTTCAAGAAGTTCAAGATTCTAATTTCCTCGGTCGGTGACCTCACCGACACATTTCATGCTCCACATTTCAGCATGGTATTTCTTGCCGGCCAGGAAATGGCACCATTTAGATATCGTACTATCTAAATATTTCTTACACAAAATGGTACCTAGTGAAGTCACCAGCAACACCATCGAACAGGTAACCGCTGTTTTTACAGCCCTATGTACTGCATGAACGCGAGATAAAACACCGTTTGAAGGATGTTAGACAGCTGAAAAAGAGCGCTGAGCTCAATCTTAGAGAAACTACTGAGGTTCCATTATATAACAACGTTAGACAAAACATAACGAGAGAACATTATAATGCTGTAACCTATTAAATAACATATGGGTGGTTTCCAGGCTTAGGCAGTTACAAATAAAGCTGCCATAGACATTCCTGTGAAAATATTTTTATGAAAATCACACTTACTTCCCTTGGGCATATCTACATTAGTAGAAATGTTAGGTCATATGGTAAAGGTATGTTTAACGTTATTAGCAATTGCCAAATAGTTCTGCAAGGTGGTCGTCCTAATTACATTTCCACGAGAAGTGCACGAGAGTTCTACTTGCTCCTGAGCCCCGCTGACATTCAGCACCATCGGTCTTTCGAAGACGACCCCTTCTACAGTAGCATGCGACTGTGGTTTTAACTCACATTTAATTTACATTTCCCTGATGACCACGGCATTATTCTTTCCTGGCCTTTTGGGGCATTTACAAAAATGAAACAGACATATGCCCATATTTTCACTGTTATCTTTTTACTGAGTCATAGGAATTTTTATACATTCTAAACGCATGTCCCTTGTCAGATGTATCTCTGCCCAGCCTATGGATGGCCTTTTCATTTTCTTTTGATAAGTTTTAAATTCAACGTAACCCAATTTAATTTTTTTGTTATTGTTAGTGTGTACTATGCCCACTGTAAGAAATTTTTGCTGTCCCTAAGATCGTGAATGTATCTCATGGTTTGTTCTGGAATTTTTATAATTTTAGACTTTACATTTGTTTACAATCTACCTTGATTTAATTTTTGCTTATATACGAGACAGGTGCCACGGTTCTTTCTCTCCCATACAAATACGCAGTTACTGCAACATCACTTTATTTAAAGTTCTTCTACTCCTTACTGAATTTCTTTTATGCCTTTGCAAAAATCAAGTATTTCTGGACTCACAGTTTCCTGGCACTGATCTCTTTATCCCTATTATCTATAATAATGCCAATAGCACAGTGTGTTAATTACCGCCACTTTATAACAAACCTTGAATCTGGAAGGTTCTCCAACTTTATTTTCTTCCTTCGAAATTATTTTGGCTATTCTAGACATTTTGCATTTTCATATAAATTTTAGAATCATCCTCAGTTTATTTTGGTGTACAGTGTAAGTTGGTGGTCTAGTTTTTGTTGTTTCTGTTTTTGCAAGTAGCTGTCCAGATCTCTGAGCACCATTGATTGAAGAGGCCATTTTTACTCCACTTTATGTTCCTGCCCCCTTTATCAAATAGTATTTGACCATAGAGACATGAGTTTATTTCTGAGCTCTCTGTTCTGTTCCATTGATCCATGTGTCTGTTCTCATGCCAGTACCAGACTGTTTTGATTACAGTGGCCTTATAATATATTTTGATATCAGTATTGTGATCCCTCCTACTTTCTTCTTCTTTCTCAAAATGCTGAGGCTATTCAGGGTCATTTATGGTTCCATACAAATTCTTGAAATATTTGTTCTATAACTGTGAAATGTATCATTGGTAAGGATTGCACTGAATCTATAGATTGCTTCAAGTAGTATGGACATTTTACTGATATTAGTTCTCCCAATCCATGAACACAGATGGATAAAAGACTTAAATGTAAGCCATGATACCATGAAGTCCTAGAGGAAAACACAGGCAGTAAAATGTCAGATTACCCACGCAGCAATATCTTCACTGATACATTTCCTAGGTCAAGGGACATAAAGGAAAAAATAAACAAATGGCACTACATCAAACTAAAAAGCTTCTGCACAGCTAAAGAAAACATCAGCAAAATGAAAAGGGAACCAACCATGTGGGAAAACATATTTGCCAGTGATACCTCAGACAAGGGTTTGATCTCCCAAATATATAAAGACCTCATATGACTCAACACCAGGAAGACAAACAACCCACGTAAAAAAATGGGCAAAGGACCTGAACAGAAATTTCTCCAAGGAGGACATACAGAGGGCCCATAGAAATATGAAAGAATGCTCAACATCACTGGCCATCAGAGAGATGAAAATCACAACGAGATACCACTTCACAGCAGTCAGGAAGGCCATCATTAACAAATCAACAAACTACAAGTACTGACAAGGTTGTGGAGAAAAGGGAACCCTAGTGCACTGTTGATAGGAATGCAAACTGGTGCAGCCACTGTGGAAAACAGTATGGAATTTCCTCAGAAAACTAAAAATGGAACTGCCTTTTGACCTGGCAATTAAATACCCTAAGAATTGTAAAATACCAATCCAAAAGAACCTATGCACCCCAATGTTCATGGCAGCACAATTTACAATAGCCAAGTGCTGGAAACAGCCCAAGTGTCCATCAGTAAATGAGTGGATCAAAAAGCTGTGGTAAATTTACAAAATGGAATATTATGCAGCAGAAGGAAAGAAGGAAACCCTACCCTTTGCAACAGCATGGATGGAACCAGAGAGCATTATGTTAAGCGAAATAAGCCAAGTGGTGAAATGCAAATACCCTATGATCTCACCTATAAGAGGAACCTAATGAACAAACAAAGGAGCAAAATAGAACCAGAGACATGGAAATAAGGAACAAATTGACAGTGAACACAAGGGTTTGGGGAGAGGACTAACAGGGGAAAGAAGGGGAAGAGACTAGTTAACAAACATGTATAAAGGACCCATGGTAATGGGCAACAGGGTGGGGATGGACTGAGGGGGCTGAGGTGAGGGAGAGCAATGGGGGAAAAATTGGGATAACTGTAATTGAGCAACAATAAAAATAACTAATTAATTAATTAATTAATTGAAATTTAAATTCCAAAAAAAAAGTTTTTAGAATCATCCACTTCTTCAAAAAAAAGTAGCTGGATTTTGGGGGGATGCACTGAGCCTTAAGATCAATGTGCAGAGATTGGTATCTCAATGGTAGTTTTATATGCATGAACATGGTATATTTTACCATTATATAGGTCTTCCTTAATTTCTCCTAGCAAAATTTTGCAGTTTTTAACTGTAGAGGACTTGAAAATCTCTTATTAAATGTTCTCCTAAGTATTTGTGTATTACCCTAGATCCCTGGGATCCTACATACTGTTTGACACTATTAAAAAGGGTGGGTTTTTAAAATTTTGTTTGTTTGTTTTTCATTATCCGGTGGCTTGCTGGTGGTACATAAATGTGTCCATGATAACACAATAAGTGGTAATACAAACTGAGGCACATTTTTCCATGACTAATGTGAACTCTCATTTGCAAAAGTCCCCCATATTCCGGGGCTAGTAATGCATTCCCAGTCATCATCGCAGCCAAATTATCATGAAACTGCTGTAATCATTTCTGACTCTCAAGATGGCCAAACAAACGCCGAACTTAGTGAAAAATTGTTATTTTTCTTTTTTAATGGATATGAGTTTGCTTTCCAAAGGCTACTCATATCAAATGTTTCTTTCCGGAAACATCAGGAAAACGTTAAAAGGGGAACTTTGAGGTGATTTGCTCTTTTTGACATTTCCAGCATATAAACCTAAGCAGATAAATAATCTTTGAGGATAATCCCCGAAGTTGTCTGTAGCCCCAGAAAACTAGCATCGCATCCAGCTCAGGGGTTAAAAACGGCGGAGATCCAGTCAGATGAGGACCCCACCCTTTGGGGAGTTTTACCTCCCAAAGCTCTACCGGGTTCTCACGCTGAATATCAGAGAAAAATCCGCGGGAGGAAGAGGAAAGGAACCATTTGGAAACAGACCAGAACACTCCGATCTTCACAAGGCCTGCCCACAGGACAAAAGTTTTACCTGAGTCTAACCAGCTGAAGGTCTGTTTACCTGAGTCTAACTGGCTTGGAAGAAGGGAACGACTGAATTCCGGGTCCCCTTAGACATCCCACTCCACGGCAGGTGGCAGGAGACAGAAACGGAGACTTAGGAAGGTCACAGCCCAGAAGCGCAGGCTCCCTGAAAGACCATCACAGGGACAGAGAGTGCTTTCCCGGCCCCGCACCTCACCGCCACATCACTGAAGGCCTATTTACAGCAGTTCTTGTTACCCACCGCATGACCGATGTCTGGTATCAGCCAAAAATTACAAGGCATGCTCAAAGGCAAAAGCCACAATCTGAAGATACAAAGCAGGCCTCAAAACCAGACTCAGCTATGAGAGGGATTTCGGAACCGTCGGACCAGGAAATTTGAGGCAGCTAAAATTAATATGCTCGGGACCCTAATGAATCAAGTAGATACCATGTAAGCCCATATGGACAATGTCAGCAGAGAGATGGAATTGGAAGAAAAAACTAGAAAGCAACGCTACATCACCAACACTGTAAGATAAATAAAGAATGCCTTTGATGATAGACAAAGCTGAGGAAAGAATGTCTGAGCTTAATAAGACCTCAAAAGAAACTTCCAATAATAAAAAAGCCAAGAGGAAAAAAAAAACCCCCAAAAAACCCAGAATGTATTATCCAAGCACTGAGGGACAGCAACAAAAGGTGTAACTCACATGAAATAGAATGCCGAAGAAAAAGGAGAGAAATATTTGAATAATGACTAAAGAGTTATGCCAAACCACAGATCCAGGAAGCTCAAGGAACACACACAGACTAAATGAAAAAACAAAAAACAGGAAAACTACACCTAATTATACCATACTCAAGTTAAAGAAAATCTGAAAGAAGACAAAGGGGTGGAAATATTACCTCTAAAGGAAGCAAAGATAAGAATGAGGTCTGACTTCTCTCAAAAGTCATGCAAAAAAAAGAAGCAAGTGGAGTAAAATACTTCGTGTGTTTGCAAGAAAAGAAAATACACCGACTGACCCAGGATTCTCTGCCCTGTGAAATTATCCTTCAAAAGTGAAGGAAAAATACAGACTTTCTCAGACAAGCAAAACTTGGAGGAATTTGATACCAGCAGACCTGCCTTGCACGAAATTTTTAAAATACATTTTTTTAGAGACAAGGTAAATCACATAGGTCAGAAAGTTGGTCTATAAAAAATAAAGGAAGAGGAGTGGAGACGGAGCAAGTGAAGACTAAAATAAAAATTTTCAGTTTCTTGTCTTGGTTGATCTTAAAGATAACAATTTATTCAAGACAATAGTAGCATCGATCGGTCCCACCAGCATTGGGTGATACAGGGGCATGAGAGGCAGGATTGGCAACGCGTGATGGTGGACCACCAGCCTACACAACAAAACTCTGACTAGGACAGAACGCATTTTTGGAAAAGATCCTTAAACTTTATTGCATTCCCAAAAATACTTTAAATGACACAATATAATCTAGAAACATACAGTGTAAATATAAAAGTGAAAATATCCTGCGTGTGGGAAGTTCTGTAGCAGCCCAAACCATGCTGTTTCCATGGCGTGATAAGTAGAACAAGTGTGGGTGATTTTCATGTACCGTAAATTAATTCAGACATAATTAAAGTACTGGGGCTTTGTCTGCATAATGCCAAAATAAAAATTACAGGGAGACAATTCAAGCAGTGTTTTAGTCTGTCCTGGGTGAAAAACCATATGCCCTCCCTACAGAATTGAAATAAAATATCTGTAGCCATTTCCTTAACTGCAGAACGACTATGAATAAGTATTTCCAGGAAATACTTATTAATACTTATTAATACTTTTGATAATCTTATGGGCTTTAAAACGTAATATAGAGGAAAAATAAGTATGTACCACATTCTGCATGCAAGTAATTCAGGCGTTGGATGACACCCCTGAAATACATCTGTATGTCCTCAATTAAGAACGAGTGATATTTGTAGTCAATGTGTGGAAACTGGTAACAAAAAAAGCAAGCATAATTATTAACCTATTAACTATAATTTCATGGCTCAATTAAGCAAAGAAACAAAGAATAAAATATTTATACTTGAATAAATATATAATCTCCATAGCAAATCAGAAGACTCTTTTGTGTTGCTAAGAATATGCAACACTTTTTTGTAGTAATTTTTGAAAAAAATTATATATATATATCTAGTTTTTCTGTATTCTCTAACAATTTACCTATATAACTGCTAATACATTTAAGAAAATGTATAAAATAATTTAAAAATCACTGTTTATCCTTACCTTCAATCAAAACACTGTGCAAGTAATATTCTTCCAAAAAAACTGCTGTAATTCTTCTAAAGGAAAAATACTACACATTTTAGCATTTAAAGGGAATAAATATTTCCAGGGCTACGGGATTGAGGAACTTTCAAACACGAGAGTTGCACTTTCAAGATCAAACAGAAGGAACCGCTAAAAAGAAGGAGCAAGGCCTTTCTTCTCCTTGAAAATCTTAGATCTAGAACTTTCCTCAGACCAGGTTTTGGAAATCGTAGCAGGAAATCCACAAGGTAGAGACTGTTTTCAAAACCACCCCCGGTTCTGTTTGGCATTTGCGTTGACATTTTCACAGGTAGCCCACGAGTAGTGGCAAATTAGCTGCCGGTGTCTCCGCAGCAACAAGGGCGGCAAACACAGCAGGCCCCAGGAGTGCCAAGGTCCTGGCACGGCCACAGCCGTCGCCACGCGTGTCTCAACAGGCGGCTTTGCCCCCACGGGGAGCTCGCGCGTGAAAACTCTGACCCCACTTCGGACGTGTGTCCACGGACGTACTCTGTACCCAAACTCTGATTTCTTCCTTTAAGTCTAAATGCCAAAGGACAAAAAAAAAAAAAAAAATACATCTGGAAGATATTAAGTAGATGCAACCAAGGTCCCAAACATGGGAGAGTACGAAATGAATATTATTTGAGAATGTTTACATCCACTGAATTGTAAGAATATTTTCATGACCAATTTCTCTGATTCGTTTCACAACCAGAGTCAGGTTCATTCTATTAGTTCTTTGGTACTACCTGGCCATGGCAAATGTTCTCACCTCCGTGGCATTGACTCCTCATCTTGATTCAATCTAACCTTGATCCTCACTGAACTGTAGCTAAAGAAACAATGACATGGACTACCTTCCTATCGTACTTTAGCTTTACATTTACCTATTATGGCATTATATCGCACCACAACACAAAAACAAGGTCACCAGCGACCTTGTAGAATTTCCCTTTGGAGGCCAGTAAATTTCTGTTCACCTCCCCAGATAAATATTTGCTCCCGCATCTTCCCTGCAATCAATTTGTACGTAATCACAACCGAACTTCCTTTTCAGACAAAATCGTGAATCTTCGGTCAGGGTTAATTTGAAGGCATCATAGTTCTCAGACTCGGGAGGAATCTGCGGCTAAGCACCCAAAAGCAAGCCAGGTCTTCGTGACTTTGCTATCCACTTTGAATTTTTTTATGTTGTTGTAACAAAGGAGTCATTTTTTACATGACTTTTACTGTGTTTTTTTCCAATACCTTTTATCCCCTTTACACCGTCTTCCACCTCCACCCACTCCCCCCACCCCTACCAATCACCACGCTGCTTGCTCTCCATGTCTGTGAGTTTTCTTTTATTCTTTTTTTGTTCGTTTGAAATTGCTAAATACTATTTATTCATATGAATATTCATGATCTTTTTAAAATCCTTACCCAAGAGTATGTTTATTGATTTTGGAGGGAGAGGTATGGAGAGAGAGAGAGAGAGAGAGAGAGAGAGAGAGACATCAATGTGAAAGAAAAACATCAATCGGTTGTCTCTTCCCCCAACTGGGGATTGAACCCACAACCTTTTGGTGCATGGGACCACGCTCTAACCAACCAAGCCACCTGGCCGGGGCTCATGATTTTTTTTTTTTATTAAGATTTATTTTTAGGGCAGTTTTAGGTTCACAGAAAAATTGATTGAAAGGCACACATACTTCCTACATACTCCATATCCCCACATATGCATGGTCTCCCCCTTCTTAACACCCCCCACCAAGGTAGTACACTCGTTGTAACTGATGGAATTACACTGGCCTATCATAATTACCTACAGTTCAGATTGTACGTGACGGCCAACTTTTGCTAACTCCTGCAAGTTCTAGGAAACGCCACTAGTCCCGGGGAAGCGCCAACTGCTGAGGCACTTTTCTCCCACCAAAATGCAGGGTTTGAGGAGTTCCGAGGCCAACGAGTACCAAGGTATGACCGTAGTTGGCATCAGTGACCCGGCCGGACGGAGGGGAGCTGGCGGAGAAGAGGAGGGGCTGCCCGAGGAATTCACAAATCGCGAGGCAGTGGCAGGACCGCAGTGTCCCGGCCACCGCGCTGGCACCTGGCTCCGGCTCCATTCTCGGTGCAGGGTGTCTGGTTCCCATCCCCCATCCCCCAACGCCTGGGCAAGACGGCACCCGGAGGACGATTTGCACTGAGCACCCATAAGGGTAGAAAATAGTGCATGGGGGGAAAGGCCTCCTACCCTGTCCCAGCACTTGACGAGGGGCGAGACCAGAAGACGACAGGCGTACGCACCACCCATCTACATTCTGGGGCCTTCTGACCGTGGAAGGTGCAGGGCCTGCTGGGGGCACCAGCCGCACATGCGCGTTCAGAGGAGGCCTGACAGTAGCCGCGAGAAAAGCCGAGTTTCCTAGGTGCACGCAGGAGCTATTTTTTTTTTTATTTTATCTTTAGAGAGGAAGGGAAGGAGAGAGAGAGAGAGAGAAATATCAATGTGTGGTTGCCTCTCGTGCGTCCCCTGCTGGGAACTGGCCTGCAACCCAGGCATGTGCCCTGACTGGGAATCGAACTGAGATCCTTTGGTTCGCAGGCCCACACTCAATCCACTGAGCTACACCAGCCAGGGTTCCAAGTAACATACTTTATATGGGAAAAGGAGCTCTGGATGCTGCCTTCGGTTTTGCTCTGACTGCGGGCAACTGGGTTTCCTGAAGGGGATGGGCTGTGAAATGAGAAGCTGACCTCCTCCCAGGTCCTGCAGCATTTGAGTAAAAACCTCTTTCCCTTCTCACCAACCTCTGCCTCTAGCATTTGCCTGCTGAGGGCAGCAGGCAGCTGAACTCCCACTTTGGTTTGGTAACAGCAGGTGGCCACTTCACAGTGGACTCTTCCACTTGGTAACCCGCGGTTAAGGTTCCTCCACGTCTTGTCAGGGCTAGATGGCTCGTGTCTCTTCATCACTGAATAATATTCCATCGTCTGGATGCACCAGTTCATTTATCCATTCACCTACAGAAGGGCATCCTGGTTGCTTCCAAAATTTGGCATTTATAAATTAAGCTGCTTTGTGTGGCCGTAAGTTTTCAAGTCCTTTGGGTAAATAAATACCAAGAAACCTGATTGCTGGATCAGCCATACGGTGAGGTTTTATTTAATTCTGTAAGCAATGACCCAACTGACTTCCACGGAGGCTACACCATTTTGCAATCCTAGCAACAATGACTGAGAGTAGGATTCTCTCAAATAAAAACCCTGAGTACCTACTGCCGTACGTAGCAAAGGACACAAGGAAATTGCTAAGGGCAGGAAGGTACTGGAAAATGACAAGAGGTTTTGTTTGAAGGATTTCACCTGTCATCTGATTTACCATCAACTATTGCAGGATCACAATAGGGTAAAAATGTCCACAGTCATTTCCAAGCCTTCTTATAAGAATAGTAACAAATAATACCCCATAATTCCCGGAAAATAATATCAAGATGACTCAGCCCATGTGCAACCTTTTCATATAGGATAACCAACATTTTTCTAATCCATCTTCTAAGCCCTTTTTTGTACCACAAACTGTGGCTGAATAAGACAACTGAATTAATTTTATTCACAGAAAAGAAAACTATCAAATCTCTGCTAGCTATCACAGTTCAACCTAAAATTCTTTCTAAGCAACCAAACGTATTTAATAGCGCACAAAAAAACCTAAGCTACTGATTTAAAGGCTTTAGGAAAATAAAAAGCTAAAGTACTTTCCACTTGACGTTCACCACCCTCAAAGCAAATCAGTGGTCAATTTTCTGCAAAGCCGAGTGGAACTCTGCAGGTCTTTACCTGTCTTATCCAAAACGGAGGTAAACGACATCCTAAAAGTGTTCATCACATTAAGTTTTCATTGTTTTCCTTCCTGCAAACACAATATAGTGTTGGTGTTTCTATAGTGTTGCCTCGGTATTCTATTACGTTGACAAAATGTTCAGGATGTGTCATTATTGATTATTTTGTTAGTGAATATCTCACAGGAAC
Organism: Anoura caudifer; assembly: GCA_004027475.1. Classification (NCBI taxonomy): domain Eukaryota; kingdom Metazoa; phylum Chordata; class Mammalia; order Chiroptera; family Phyllostomidae; genus Anoura; species Anoura caudifer. The sequence goes on along the minus strand of PVKU01009494.1, from coordinate 25,755 downwards.
TCAGAAGTGTGTCATAAGTATTTAAGAGGAACGTTAAAAATCAACTTCAGAATGTTTCAAATTCTAATGTAATTAATTCTGATAGGAAGGGGTTTTTGTTGGTTTAAATGCGTGATAAATATCTATCCACTCATTGTCTTAATACAGTTCGAGTACGGAGGTGGCTACTGAAGAACATTGAATGGAAATGAATTTTCTGTTCCATACGTATAACCAAGCCCATGTTTAACAGGAGGCCAAAATCTATTACAAATTTGATGCATTCATTCTCAAAGTAAGTGTGTAAAACGGACATGAAAACCACTGAATTGCTGTACCATATCTCCTTGAGGATAAAAATGCATGACACTAATTGACATAAAAATGACGCAAGTAAAATTTTCTCATTTTCCAGGTGGCTTTAACTCCTGAAATGGCCCTACTCTGAAAAAACAAAACAAAACAAAAAAAAACAAAAAAAAAAAACAAAAAAACATAGGAAGATGTCTAAGCAATATTTTACATCTCAGAAGCCTAGCTTACAAACTGTCTCGGGGGACCTGACTGAATTAGACAGCAAAACGGTTTCACATCCTGAGTGTCGGAAAAGACGGGAACTGAGACACTGAGATGGCTGGAAAACTAGTTGACATGTCGCATAGCTCAGGAGGAATCAGCAAACCTGGGAGGAGATAACCGATGGCTCGGTTACATGATTCATGCCTAGACACCCTAAAATTAAAACTGGCTGGCATAAAACGATTCCTAACAGAAAGCTGACTCGTACCACTCTGACAGAGCATCAGTTAGCATGGCAGTCACTCTGATGTCACACTTAGTGACAAGCCACTTAGCTCAAGCCACCATAGCACCGTATCACAGACGGGTGGCTCCCACAACAGAAATTTATGTTCTCGTCGCTCTGGAGACTGCAAGGCCAAGTCCAGTGAGCCCGCACAGCCAGGCGCTGGTGAGACTTCTCCTTCTCATTTATAGACAGTTCACACGGCGGACACAGAGCTCTGGGGCCTGGTATCTCTCGCTCTTGTGAGTGCACCAGGTCTACGGGATCAAGATTTCATCCTCACAACCTCATTTAAACTTAACCACCTCCTTAAAGGTCCTGCCTCTGATTATACAAGGTCTGCCCGGAAAAAGCCCAGCTGTTGTTAATGTAATGAAAATGGTTTGCGCGACATCAGTGTGACCAGGCAGCCAAGGTGCGTGGGCTGGAATGCGCATGCGTGAACAATGATGACTTCACTGTACTAGTCAGTGGGGGCGGTAGATGCCATTGAGTGAGCATGTGTGCTGTGTGGCTGTCACATTTAAAATGCCTGAGCAAGTAGAGCAATGCATCTGTATCAGCTTTTGCATTAAGCTTGAACATTCCTCCGCAGAAACTATTTGGATGACTCGGAAGGCTGCAGCCACGGGCAACTGCTGATTGGCAGCTTCATCATGATAACGCATCCGCTCATGCATCGCATCTTGTGCAGACTTTTTGGTAAAATATCAAAATACCCAGGTGACTCAGCCCCCCTGCAGCCCGGATTTGGTGCCCTGCAATTTCTGGCTTTTCCCAAGACTAAAATCACCTTTGAAAGGGAAGAGATACCAGAGCATCCTTGAGAGTCAGGAAAATACGATGGGGCAGCTCATGGCAATTAGGAGAACCGTGTGAGGTCCCAAGGTGCCTACTTTGACAGGGACTGAGGCACCACTGTCCTAAGTACAATGTTTCTTGTACCTTGTATCTTCTTCAATAAATGTTTCTTTTCTTCATAGTATGTGGCTGATACCTTCTGGACAGACCTTATAGTCACATAAGGGATCAGGTCTTCAACATATGAATTTGAGGGGACATGTCTCAGTCCTGTAACCCTTAGAAAACTAAAGTCAAGCATACATCGTTGGCAGGAAAAAAAAAGTCCAAAGAAGCCAAACCCACTTCCATGGGAATTTTTTGCTAAAGACAGAGGTATGATGTTCTCTTTGCAAATAATTTTATACGCACAGAGTTCCAAACCCTCCTGACAGAATTCTGTAACTGAAAAGGATACCATACAATAATAAGGGAACATTCACATGCATTACAACAATAACCTCAGTGTTAAAATTATAACCACCTAAATGTTAGTTTATATACAACACTAGGCACCCAAAATGCCGTAAAAATATTTAAAGCTTGGATGCTAAAAGTATCACCGAGGAGACATCAGACAAATGACACCAGGGCTTCCTTGTGAACGTCTCAGGAGAGAACAGAGACCTAGACTCTATCAGGGGTATCTTCCATCCCTTAGACCTTGCTTTCCACGGCGTGCACTAAAGCGTGAAGAGCTCAACCGTTCTCCAAGCTATCTAAAAATTCAGTGTAATCCTAACCAAAATCCTAGCTAAATATTTTAAAGAATTCAGCAAATTAACATTCAGTTTCACGTGGAATAATAGAGAACCACAAAGACCTACCATATTAATGGATATAAAATATATAGCACAATAACATCGATGTAAATGTGAAACACATAAAAAAAAACTACAGGTATTTACAAGGGCACGTTAATATATAAAATAGAAAACTGTCCTTGGATGTGAAGTATGGCAGTGAGAGAAAGTGATAAAGGAGAAATGATAAACAACCAAATGAATAAAGAACGAAAACGACCAAATGAATAAAGAATAAAAAGAAGGGCTTGGCACAGAATGACAATGGTAAAATGTTGTAAATTAAAGACGTAAAAAAAATATATTACTGACTGAATATCTTCTTCAGAGAAATTTTTAAAAGTAAAAAGTGAGTAAAATCAGATTCTTTTTTCATAAAGTGATGCTTTTAACAGCATCACTTATTGACCTAGAGAACAGGTACAATCAGTTCCTTATGCGCTAAGACAACCAGTGCTGTCCCAGAAGTCATTTGGCGATCACACTGCATCTTAAAAATAATTAAAATTAAGCTTAGCTCAGAGCTACCTGAAAATATTGCGGTGAAATTTTTGTGATCATATTCTCAAACAAAAGTGGTAGTGGAGGAAGAAATACTTCTAGGGGTTGCTCTGTCACTATTATACCACAAAATTATTAAAAATAAAATAAGAAGACGGAGACAGAGAAACAAAACAGGTCTCGAGCCATATTTTAAATGTCTAACTACCAGGTAGGAGTCACAGAGTCAAGAAAGGGACAGTTTCTGAATTACAATCACAGACAAGCCATCAAAGAATAGAAGTTTCATTAAATGGCAAGTACTACTGCTACATGCTAAATTTCATGCATTATTGTTTTCAATAAAACTTTTTGAGATGCTTGTAGATTGCAGTTGTAAAAAATAGAGATCGAATTATGCCTTTTCCCAAGTTTTTCCTATCTTGACAATCTATAGTACAGCTTCACAAACTAAATATTGCCACTTACACAGTCCACCACCAATTTCACTCTGATTTTCCCGCGTGTGCTAAATTGTGTGTGTCTTTATTTCTATGCAATTTTATCACGTGCGGGTTTGCACCTCGGCCACGCAAGGTGCAGAAGGCAGTTCCATCCCCACGAGGATTCCGGTGTTGAACCTTTACAGCCTTACTCAGCTGCCTGCTTGCCCCTCCCCCATCCTTAACCCAGGGCACCTACTACACTGTTCATTTTTTTTCTCACTTCAACAATGTATACAGGCCCTGGCTGGTGTAGCTCAGTGGATTGAGCGCAGGCCTGCAAACCAAAGGATCGCAGTTCGATTCCCAGTCAGGGCACATGCCTGGGTTGCGGGACAGTTCCCAGCAGGGGACGCAGGAGAGGCAACCACACATTGATATTTCTCTCCCTCTCTCCTTCCCCCCCTTATTAAGATAAATAAATAAGATCTTTAAAAAAATGTATATAAATAGAATACTGTATTTTATGGTGCGTGATTGTCTTTTTTTCTCTCAGCATTAATTCTCTGGCGACTCATCCAAGTTTGACACGAATCCTTTTTATTGCTGAGTAGCATTCCGTGATAAGGCCGTATCACAGGGTATTTAACTTTTCATTAAAGGACATCTGGGCTGTCTCCAGTACTCCGAGATTTTCCCATGAAGATTCCTGGGTAGGTTTTTGAATGAACATCAGTTCTCTCTTCCCTGGAATAATACCTGCGAGTCTAATTACTGGGTCACCTGGCCATTGCTTGCATCCCCAGTGGCACCTGCTTTCCTGCCGTTGGGAAGGTAAACTGGGAAATATTCTTTGAATATGCAATCCACAATATTTATTAAGAAGATAAAATACATTCCTACCATGTGAGTCATCAACTCTGCCAAAGCAATAATTAGAAATGTGGGCATGAATTTTTTTGCTGCTGTTGTTGTTTTGAATCTATTTTCAAGGTTTATTGTGTGTCCTTCACCATTGTTTTATTTCTTTTAAGTACAGCACTTCAAGAATACAAAAAAAAAAAAAAAAAAAGGGAGAGACTTATATAATGAGGACATAGATGCCTGTCAGCTGGTTTCAAAAGGGTTACCATTTTTCAGTATTTGTTTCAACTTTTTGTTTTTCCATTTATTTTTATTGTATTATTTTCCATTACCATGTATCTGCCTGCTGTCCTGTTCCCCCTCCACACACCCTTATCCCAGCCCCTCCCCCGCAATCACCCCCCTGTCGGCCACGCCCATGAGTCCTTTCCCTTTAGTGCTCAATCCCTCCCCCTCCCACCCCACCCCCCAGAGCTGACACCTGCTATGAGTCTGTCTCTGTTTTGCTTGTTAGTTCAGTTTGTTCATTGGATTCCGCATACGAGTGAAATCACATGGTGTTTGTCTTTCTCTGACTGGCTTATTTCACTTAGCATAATGTCCTCCAGGTCCCAGGCATGGATGTATTTTTAAAAGTTATTCACCCAAATCACACTTACAATTTAAAAAAATGAAAACATCCTCCACTCCACCAATAAGAGAATGATTAAATAAATTATGGGATGTCATCATGGTAAAAGTATACGGAGCCGTAACAAATAATGTTTTGAAGTACTTTTACTGGCTTGAGTGACTAAATGTTCAAATATTAATTTTAAATTTAAAACAATTTGAGTCTACATGCAGTATAATCCTAATTATATTTTTAAACCCCTGTAAAAGGCTAGAAATAAATACAGAAGCATTATAACTTTCTGTGACTAGGGAAAGATGGAATATTCTTCGAAGGAGTTTATATATTCTATTATACTAAATATTATATATAATTATATTTTTATATATTATCTTTTACAAGGAGCAAGGAGAATTTTGGGGAAATGGGAACAAAAAGGGTGAGAAATTATTTTAATGTTTTTAGATTGAAAACGAGTTATAACAGGGTGTGTCTTTGTGAAAGCTACTGGTGCGTCTTGGCCGAAGGCGGCCGCCCATGACGGTGAATCCATGACCATTAAATGTAATCGCAATCGATGCCCCACTTCTCTCCAGGCACAGAACTAGACTCCAGTTCTCAGTTCCCCTTGCAGTTAGCGGGACTGCAAAATGTGAGCGGAAATGATGCATGTTCCTCCTAGCTCCGGTCCATAAACCTCTCCTGCGCAATCTTCCACACCTTTTGCCCCTAACAAACGCTGAAATGGCAAAGACCCAAAAAGCCTTGCATCGGCCTCGGTCCCTCCATGACTATGTAGAGCAGAGCCCCACCCGCCTGATTTGGAAGACTTGCCAGTTAACCATGAGTTGAGAAAGACTTCAACTTTTGAGCGATTACAGACGGATGATATCTTTACAGCAATATTACTCTAGCTAATATAAAGACTCTGAGGGAAGAGGACTTGCACCAGAACCAGTCAGCTGCATATACGGTTGGCTCTGGAAACTGAGATTCCCTCCGAGGCACCCACCATTAAGACATAGACATAGGCAGACATACATGCCTGGCACATAGGGGAAGCTCAGTAAGGATTTGCTAAAGGGAAGAAGGAAGGGAGGGGGGAGAGCAGGGAGTTAGGAGGAAGAGACTGAAGGCTTCAGGAAAGGCACTTAAAGAAGAAAAGTTAACCCGCAGAAAAAGTGGATAACATACTCAATACAAAATGCACAATTTAGAAAATGGTTAACCCAAGGCTAACCTCAATATATATACTGAAGACAAAATGCATCGAAAACGTTTTGAGGTCTCACAACGGCCACTTGAACTGAAGACTGCTAGAAAACCAAGCCTGAGTCGAGGCAAATTCTTTACTGTTCAGAAATTAGCTATCTGAAAGCCACAGATCATGAAAAAAAAAAACACTTTAACCACTCTGTTGAAACTCTTTCTCTAAACACGAATGATCGGCCATAAACTTTGTATTGCAGGTCCTCTTTCCTCCTCCTCTTCTGAGAAGATACCAACTAGCAAAGAAATAAACAACAAGCAGAGGCAGCTGAAGTTAAGGCACGGGATTTAAATAATCCTTAGATTTGATAATCATCCCTTTAATGCAAAAATATTGGTTTTGCATGTAAATTACAATTTGAAAATCCCAAGAGCTATAAGGCATCAGCATTTCTCAAATGATACTAAGTTTTATGCACGGAATTCAATATTTTAGCCCTTCATTTCCAATTTTGTGGAATGATATTTTAGGAAAAATGGACTTTAAAAGAAGAGAAGAAAACACTGAATCTCCTTGCTTTACTTTGCATATATAGATGGGATTTTTATTTTTAATAGCCATTTTCCCAAAGTAGTGTGTCTTGCTTATTACTGACATTTGGTATGTTTTATTCGTTGGGATATTTCTTATTTTCTACGTGATTCAAAGCCTTTGAGAAATATAAGATTTGATAAACATTTTGAAGGCAGGAAAAACGCAAATTGTTTCTTCTTCAGAGAGTCACGCCTACCTTCTGGGGTGGAGAAACTGCCCCTGGGAAAATTGACAATTTTGATTCTCTCTGGTATGGTTAAAAACTGAACAAAAGGTGTTAGTGAAAAAAAAAGAAGAAAAAACCTTATTTTTTTGTACAAACATGACCTATGATTGGAAAATAATTTTAAATGCTCCTTTTAAAGCAAACTATTGAAAGCTATGCATAATTCAATACACAAAATCAATTTGAGAATTTAGAGGTTTCTAAAATAAAATTTTATGTTATACAATTCTTCAGATTGCTTAGAATGACAAAATAACCAAATATTTTAGTATTTCTGGTACTTCAATTAACCACTTGCATCAGATTCGTTGCTCTAATTACTGAATATAGTCAGAATATTCAAAAGAACTGATATGTTTATTGTTAAGAATTAATCTGAGTAGAAGCCCAAACTGCAGGAAATTCATGTTTCATAGCCAGCTGCCTATTCTTGTATATTTACTCCTCAGTCAACCAGCTGCCAGAAAAAAATAAAAATGAATACAGGTTTTATACCGTGGTAAGCCACCTGACTGTTTCAGATTAACTCACAGGTACTTAGAAATTCAGACCTAAATTCCACATCAGTTCCCATCTTTTTAAAACATCAACTCTGAGCGCAAATCACTCAAAGTCACTGAGATTCAGTTTTCTTAAAATAATTCCCATCACAGCTCAGGATACTGACCTCCACTTAAAAAAACACTTTGAAATACTTATTCTGTCATACGCCGGTTCGTGAATCTTCCCAGCGTTTTGAAATCGCAGCTGTGGCGGAAAGGCTTAAATTCCATTTAAAGCCAAGGTTTCCCCTCTGGCTCAGCTATTCTCTGTGTTTGAAAGGATATTCTCTCCCGAACCACATAAATAGCTATCTATGAAGGACAGGGAACAGTATACATCTCTAATCTAACGTATTGTCCACCTACAGACATTCATGAACTAAATTTTCCTCTTCACCTAAAGTGGGGTAAACTCTGAAACTGTGATTCTCCACGTTCAATTATAATGAAGGCTTGGGAAGTGGCTCAGCAGCCCTGTCAGTGGTGAGGTTGAATGATTTCTCTGTGCCCTAACAGCGCTTGGATGCGAAAACACTGTAGATGAAATATCAACCCAGGAAGAGAAAAACCGCAGCCTTATGCAACAAGAAAATTGTTAACTGCGCCCTTGATAATACCTGTTATTTCTCTGTTAGACTAAAGCATATCTGTGTAGCCTTTACAACCACCAGCTCAGCACTTGCTCAGACCAACCAGGAGCTTGAGCCGCCTGATTCCAAACAACCTCCGTGGGTTCCTACTACTGAATGTCTCGTAACAACCAAAGAGCTTTGCACCACGTGGACACAATCTATTTGCATCTGGCAAACGCTCTCCACAGAGGTTTGCCAAACCAAGGGAGCTGTGCTAACGTTTTACACACGGTTAAAAATGCAAATCGATGTTTTGCTTATGTTGGGGGATCGGTTTTTTTAATAAAAACATATATAAAAGCAACCAGATGTTTCAACACAATTTGTCTGACCCATTAAACACACACACACACACACACACACACACACACACACACACACACACACTCATAGACCACAAAGTGAAGCTGCTTAAAATATAAACCCAATAGCCACCGAGACTAGACAGGTATAAACCTAATGTGCCATGTAAATGTATGGGCAGGACTTGCATCATCTCAAAATTATTTATATTAAGACACTAATACTATATTAAGTTAATCGCACTAAGTTATTCTTCAATTCCAAACAGATTTCCTATAGGGGAAAACACCCTATACTTGAGGGTCAAAATATCCTTAGTGACAACATAGAAAGAGTATTAAAACCAGATTCAGCAGAGCCGCCTGGGTTTAACCTGCACAAAGACTAGGACTCGAGGAAAGCTAAGGTTTGTCGCCTTGTTGATTTGATTCGGATAAAGGTGAAAGATTTTTTAAAAAACTTTGAGTAGGGGCGACAGGTGGGTAAAACAAGCAATCACAGTATAGCAAGTACCATTCAGCCAGTAACGCTGACGACAGAGACTCCAGTTTAGTTGTCTCATCGCGTAGTAAAGAGTCTTCAGTTGGCACGTCATTTCTACGTTTGATGCTGAGATATTTTAAGAGAATTATTAGCCATACCATGCCCAGTTAAGGGCAAATACAGTGACAATATTGAAAGGGCTAATCAAGCAAGAAATAAATACAAGGAAAGTGAAATAAAAGTAACATTTTAAAATTTAAACTCTAAGAAAACTAAGCTTATTGTATGGATGTTTGGAATTCTCAAACAGTTAAAACTACTTTGAAGGCTAAAGAATAAGTCACAAGGGGACTTCCAGGTTTAGCGCTGAGTGTAAAGAGTTTGGAAACAGTCACTCTGTCTTCTCACAAGAAAAATGCTGAACAAGCGGAAAATCAACAACTTCTTTTGGATTAAATAATGCAAACGAGAAAAGAGCGTAGTGAAAATATCTGGTGTTGAAAGTTAAAAAAGAAAAGACATCAACTTAGAATTCTATATCCAGTGATATGTAAAAGTAAAAAAAAAAAAAAGAAAGAAAGAAAGAAAAACGTTCTCAAACAAAAACTGAGAAAATTCACTGCACGCAAAACTATCCTACGGAAAAACGTCCAAAGGTTCTCCAGGGAGAAGTAGACTGATACAGGTCAGAAACTTGGATCCGTAGGAAGAAAGAGCACTGCAGAAAGAAAAATAAACAGAAGGGAAATAGAATCTTTTACTTTCCTTATTCTTCACTTACCTAATGGGTAACTTTGCTCAAAATAATAACCATGTGTTGTGTGATTATAGCAAGCGCGTAGGTGAAATGAAGGAGAGTGTGATGTTATAAGGGACAGGGAGGAAGGAATTGGGTTTACTCTCCTGTCAAATACCTACACTACCCATGAAGCAGTGAATGTTATTCGTAAGAGGACCTGGACTTGTTGTCAGGATATATTTACCAAATCTAAAGCGATCACTACGATTAAGTCACAGCACAATGGAAAGGTACCATGTTTATGCGATCGACAATTTATCAGGGAGAGAAAAAACTTTGGAGAGTGTGGCTAAAATTTTGCCTGTTTGTGGGCTTGCTGTTAATCCCCGGTAAAGTAAAAGTTTGATTCAGAATATGAAGGAAATATTGTAGCCACCGAAGCATTTCTAAATCACTCCGGAGATCATTAACAAAAAGGGACTTCTTGCTTCAATCCAAATCATAGATGTGAACTAAATAAACCAAGGGGAAAAAAAAAATCAGGCTTACATTGAAGATTTCATACTATTGTGTATTTTTAATCTCATGCCGATTGCTTCTAAACACATGGGGGCGTTACAAGCTGAATTCCCTTCGGCCACTTTGAACTCCTTTACAACGCTCCCCGGCCCCCGCCCCCAAAACACCTCCCGAAACCTAACCTGAAATGCAGGAGCTTCTACATACAGAGCATTTTCTCGCTTTCATGGTGAACACCAATCTCGCGACGCAAATGCATGAAGAGGAATGAGTGTAATCCGGAAAATAAGACACACAAACAAAGCACACGATCGGAGTGCACTAAGGTCAACACGCTGAGTTGTGACTCTGTTTTAGTGCAAAAAATAAACAGCTTTCTAAACACTGGTCACAAGGTCCATTCTTTTGCTTAAAGCACACAGACAGGTCTTTCTTTGACAGAGTTTAGTCAAAAGCAAAAACGGTTTCGCAGGTTAAATATTAAATTCAGACAACTTTGAAAATCGTTAGTGACAGCAGGTTATTATCCGTTAAGTTGTACAGGGGGAAAAATAATCACTTAGCAAAAAATAAACAGTAAAAAATTTTTTGTTGCAAAATTACCCGTCGACGTATGTAAATGAGTAGTGACATTTTCTAGGTTTTCTATCCTCATGGTTAAAATGGAGGTGAGAATACCTGTCTCACTCGGCTGCTGCCTCAAACAGGAGAGAATCGAGGCCGGCAGCCCTGAACCTGGATGGATCACAGTGCAGGCTCTCAAGGATCAGCAATTAATTATCTTTGTGGAAGTGACTTTGAGATGTCATTTATGCTCCGGCTTAGAAAATCCTAGCTAAACCGATTTATCCCTAAACTCAAAGTCAAAGTAAACAATACGCAGAGATATGTACATTATTAGAAGATCGCTAAAAACAAAACAAAACAACAAAACAGAGGAGCGATAACATCCAGCCAAGGATGATTCTCTCTTAGTGGGTGGAGTAGTGCAGAATCAGAGGGTGAGGCAAGACAGGAGCGGTCCAGGAGAAAGATGGAAATGTTTAAATTGTTACATTAGGGGGTAGATTCACAGGTCATTATTTGAACCTTATGCTTCATAACTTCATTGATTCTGTTATTTTGCCTGCATGAAATATTGCTTTATAAAACCACGGACAGAAACAACAGTGTGGGAATTCACTGTGGGAGTGGGGGGTGGGATGGGCAGAGGAAGGCAAAGAGGGAAAAATTGGGGCAGCTGGAATAGAATAACAGTAAGAATTATTTAATTAAAAAATGACTTACTAAAAAGATCAAAATCAAACTTCTAATGGTGTTTGTGTCCAAGGACAATCTATTCTTCTGCTTGAAGATTTTGGTCAATCTGGCCCAAAATTAGCATTGAAAACATACAAAGATTTTTAAAGATAGGGAAAATTTAATCCAGTTATTTCCACTTGCAGGCAAAGAGCAAATCTCACACAAAAGAAATAAAAATGAAAGTTCTAAAATAATCCTTCAGTTTAAAGACATTGTGTTAATGATTAAGATTTATTAAATTTTAATCTCTTTAAATTTGACTCTTTGAATTTTTTTATTTTTATTTATTTATTTTTAGAGAGAGGGGAAGGGAGGAAGAGTGAGTGGAAGAGAAACATCAACGTGTGGTTGCCTCTCACACACCCCCTACTGGGGACTTGGCCCACAACCCAGACATGAACCTTGGCTGGGAATTGAACCAGTGACTCTTTGCTCTGCGGTCCAGCACTCAATCCACTGAGCCACACCAGCCAGAACATGACTCTTTGAATTCAAAATTAACAATGATTTGGGGAAGCTAACAGGAATAGATCATAAGTAATTCATAATCTATTATTTTATCAATACTTTTAAAATACAAACATCCACATTTTCATATGCCTGGAATATATAATTAGGAATGAATAAATAAATACAGAAAAAAGCTAGTGAATGAAAAATTAGTTACTATAAAGAATATATATGGACCTTTCAAATAATTTTTTATCACTGTCTTTTTAATTTACTGTTTCTTTTAAGTCAAGTCATCCTTAAATACTGAGTGGGGAGTGTGTGTGTGAGAGAGAAAATTTTCCATTTAATCATATTTTAGAATCTTACTCCATGAAATTGTACTTTAATATTTTCTAGAATTTCTGGTTTCTACTTTTCTAAATTTAGGGAATAAGTGCTCCCTGAACACTTATTGTGTTCTACTCCGTGTTCCTTTTTCCTTGGCTATTATGAATTCTAGGATATGATCATGTTCTCTCAATAGTCCTATCACTTTTATTTCCACAATGGACCAACCTTGCTAAAAAAGAAATATGTCCAGAGAATTCGCCTATCAGTTTCCACAATTTTTTACATGTGTTCTAAAAGATGACATTTTCATCAAAGCAAGTGAAAAATGCCTATCATGTGTTCTGCCCCCAGTAAATCGCCAACAGGCTGTCAACAGACATCTGCGAACTGAGCTGCTCACACCCAGGGCTGGGCAAACGTAGGTTCACAGTTGTGAATATACAACACACAGAGTTTACTCTTGTATTCCTACTTACTAATTATTGCATTATTTTCCATACAAACAACTTTGGATCGCTTTTGCCCCCTGCCCCTGTATATCTGAGCTTTATGCTGAACAATCTCTGTTCAGGAAGCATCAGCCACATTTTCTGACTATCTTTTGTTTAGGGTATTATATTCCCATGAAAGTATTTCCTTAATTTTTATCTCTTTTAAACTGTACTGTATGGTTTTCATGTTTTTTTTTTAATCAGAGCCATCTTTTAAAGATTTTATTTATTTTATCTTTAGAGGGGAAGGAAGGAGAGGAGAGAAATATCAATGTATGACTGCCTCTTGTGCGCCCCCTACTGGGGACCTGGCCTGCAACCCAGGCATGTGCCCTGACTGGGAATCGAACCGCGATCCTTTGGTTTGCAGGCCTGCGCTCAATCCACTGAGCTACACCAACCAGGGCGGTTTTCATGTTTTGACTGATTGGTTTACATAGGGATGCACTTCTTTTGCTGTTTCACTTAGATGTTTTCAAAACAAGGTATACGTTTGCATCGAGTCGCAATAGGGCTAAGTGTTAACTGGTGATGCTGCCCGCAAGACCATAATGTACTAGACTTCTTATTTCAATGTATTGCCCACAAATGTGTATCAGTATACATTTGTCAGAGGCTATAACATTGGTTTTTGACTCCCTTGTGCTGCTTTTTTTCCATCATTGATCATACAAAGGCATTTTCTTTCCACGCCTCCTGACATCTGGTTTTCCAAACTTGCCTAAGCTTCCTGTTAAACTGCCACCTTAAGTTTCAGTGAAAAGATTTCTCCGTTAGGCGATAGAGCAGGCTGCTACCCATGTATGCTCCTCGGCACGTTGTGAGAGGTACTCTAGTCCAGAGCAGCATCCCCTGACACCTGTCCACATCGCCGGGAACACAGTCCTATTTTTCAGCCCCATGGATTTCCCCTCACCTGACTCTTCCCACATTTCTTCCTTTCCCTTGGCCAGCACTGACCGTTGACCGACACAAGAGCCAAAGCAGTTTTCAACATATTTGGGGTCCTGTTCTCTATAACCACTATGTGGTTCCTTTGACTTGTTAGAAATGATCACAGTCAGTATGTTGATGTACACCTCAGTACGAGCATGCGCTTCTCAGTGGTCCAAGCCACGGCTGGTATTTGGCTGCCTCCACAGCTCAAAAAGAAATCACACACCATTGTTACTACCTCTTCCTTCTGGGGTTTGGAAAAGAATCTCTTACAAATGTCAGTGCTACAATTCTTTGAGTGAGGACTGCAGTACTGGGACCGTAGGAACGGATTCCTCAGTTTACCATCTGCAGAGACCTACAGAAATTAGTTCACCGAGCTCCAATGTCCTTACTTGCAAAGAAAAAAATTTCAAACTTCACTGCACTTTTGTAATAATTAAATAAGCCACAATTTCTATAGCTACCAGGTCTTTGCCAGTAAAACATACTTAGTACAAGTGGAATGGATTAAGGGTCAAGTGTTGGGGGCTGGAGGTAGGAAGGCAATCTTTTAATAAGATTTCATTCCCTCCGTGCCTTTCCTTTCAATTTACGCCTCATCCTTCCACTTCCCTGCCTCTTGTTACAAAGTTTATTCAAGCGCATGGCCGGTAGTTATCTTGGAGAAGAAATGGTGATGGAAAGTCTCCCATTCTGTCGACTTCAAACTTTCAAGTCTCCATTTTCTCTGCAAAACCCTCCTTAAAATAACAAATGTGCGGCTTGGGGTTTTTGTAAAAGTTTAGGATTCTTAGTCATTTTAAAGGCGAAAAAGACCATGATGTGAAAAAAAAATTAACGATGAGACAAAAAGTAGGAATGTCACTTCTAATTAGCTATGCACTCATTTATCTAAGGCAATGGCTCGTATGAACAGCTCGATACTTGTAAACAAATAATCATTTTAGCCAGCTTTTCTTGACCAAATAATATTTTAAATACAAAGGATTTGTCTTTCAAGACAAATCTTTTAACTTCACCAACACAGTTAGAATAGCCATTTATTCCTTTCCATTCATATTTATCAGGAAAATGCAGGGATTAAATTCTACTCCTATTGGAAAACCAGGTAAAGTCACTTAAAAGGGGGTGAAAACTGGGGAACTTGTAGACCAGGAGAAAGTCAATGTCAACAGCTCTCTGACCAGCAACCTGTGAGCAGAAAATGGACTAAGGGGCAGATTTCATTCATTCACTCATTTTCATGATGACTTTTATTGAGTGTCTATCCCAGAGCTGATACTGGTCTCTGTATGGGTGTTAAAAGGAGGACTATGATGTGGCTGATCACTCAGTGAAGTGACACTGGACAAATTATACAAAAATAGTTGCGATATGGGGCCCGTCCAGAAAAAGCCCAGCCATTGTCAATATAACAAGAATGAATTGCATGACACCGATGTGACCTGGCAGCCGAGGAGCGTGGACTGGCATGCGCATGTGTGAACAATGAGGACCTCACTGTACTAGTCACTGGGGACGGTAGAGGCTGTTGAGTGAGCGTGTGCGCTGTGTGGCCGTCACACACAAAATGACTGAGCCAATAGAGCAACGAATCTGCATCAGATTTTGCCCTAAGCTTGCATGTTGCTCTGCGGAAATGATTTGGTTGGTTCAGAAGGCCGCAGCTGTGGGCAACTGGGGGTTGGCAGGTTCATCGCAACAACATACCACCTCATGTATCACGTCTTGTGTGGAGTTTTTGGCGAAACATCTAATCACGCAGGTGACTCAGCCCCCCCTAAAGCCAGATTTCGCACCCTGTGACTTCTGGCTTTTCCCAAAACTAAAATCACCTTTGAAAGGAAAGAGATTTTAGACTGTTGATAAGACCCTAGAAAATAAGACGGGGCAACTGATGGCAACTGGGAGAACCGTGTGAGGTCCCAAGGGGCCTGCTCTGAAGGGGACTGAGGCGTCATTGTCCTGTGTGCAGTGTTTCTTGTATCTTGTGTCTTCTTCAATCATGTCTCTTTATTCATAGTACATGGCTGGATACTTTCAGGACAGACCCCACACTCCGCTGTATAACAAGGACATTTAAGAAGTGTCATCAAGTATGATAGGAACTCTGTTAGAAGTATGGGTAGAACACTGTGGGGGGGGGTAAAGATGGGTGGATGTCCAGTTTTGCTTAAGAGACTCAAGAGAAGCTTCATAGAGAGAGCAGGCACCACTGGATATTGGAAGGTAGCTAGCAATTCATCATCGTATAGGTACCGTGCAATCCAATATATTTTCCTGGTTTACATCTTTTCTTGAAATGCCATAGACAACAGGAACAAATACCAAAGCCCCAGGGACTAAATTCTAGATTTAAAAATAAAAATAGCCAAAGAGTCTGTAACCTGAAAATATAAAGAAAGACGCTCATTTACTGCTTAGTGGTGACAATTTCACGGGTGTTTCCTGAAGAGAAAAACACCGTGAAGCCCATGACGAATATAATTAAAGAAAAAGAGCTTTAAACTGTCAATCGTGGTAACAATCATATAAAATGCATTTACTGAATTCACTTTAAAATACTTATAAATAATTAAAATAGAGAAAATGAGTTATCTCAGTAGAAAAAAAAGTATTTAGTACTGATGTTTATATACTTTGAACAGAAGTATTGTAATCATAATGTATTAATTAGTTTTAATAAGCACCTCTCAGAGCATATTTAAATATAAGTAAAGATTTTTTTCATAGTGAAAATTAGAAGCATGCACTATTAAAATACCAACAACTGCTATTAAAGTGCTTACAATAGCATCATATCATGAGTTTTTTATAAGATTTCCGTACTTCATTTTCCTCCATATCCTTTCCATTTTTGAAGACTCTCTAAACGCAAGCTTACAGAAAGAAGGATCTAATCCGCTGAATACAGAATCGGTCTTCAAAAATATTTCAATAACTGGAGCAATAAGCTAACACTGAGACGAGGAGATTTAACAGTGATAAATGATTTACACAAAGACAAAATTCAAAGGCAAACAGAAGAGCTGATTTTAAACAGTTTACTTCAGCCCTGGCTGGTGTGGCTCAGCGGATTCAGTGCTGGCCTGAAAAACAAAGGGTCGCTGGTTCGATTCCCAGTCAGGGCACATCCCTGGGTTGCACAGGGCCAGGTGCCCAGTAGGGGGCCTGCGAGAGGCAACCACACACTGATGTTTCTCTCCCTCCTTTCCTCTCTCTCTAAAAATAAATAAATAAATAAAAGACAACCTACATCAAAAAAATTTTTAAAGTTCACTTCAAAATGATCTGGGCATTCAACATGACCCCCAAACATATTTCCTTTAAAAAATAATAAAGTATCTTGTATTAATGGAAATCCGGTTCCTTCCTGGCCGGACCACATCTAGACCATGGCATTTCCTTCAGGACCTACTGACCAAGTGAGAGCCTGTCCACTGGAGGGCCAACCAGATGATGCAGTCTCCGAAAACTGTATCACACGTGCAGGAGGTTAAAAACTAACAACTCCTAGTCTCAAAAAGAGATGATTTAGATTTGCAAACAGCTGCTTTCGGGAGCTTTCAACAGGTAACTTTAGAACAGGTCAGCTCACCCTCCAGGACTAGAGGAAATACACAAGACGCAAGACAGATGGACCCAGAATTAGCCTGGAACTCGATTAATCAGCATGCAGAAACGCAGATTAATTGCTTTATTTCGTTCACTAGAAATAAATGAAAAAATCACGAAATCACACTCCACCGATTCAAAGTTTATAGTATATCGGTGTGAGCGAAGTATAAATTTATTAACCTCCATTAAAAGTACAAATAAGATTGCTGTGGCAGGCCCTTCTGCGTGGCGTGGGCCCAGCTCCCACTTGGAGATGCACAGGACCCACGCCCACAGATAGGTTCTCTGGTGGGTAATCAGATTTGCAATATACCTAAGCTGCTTTTTGCTGAAAACTCCCTCACCCTGCAAATGCTTATTGTAACTTCTTCCTGAAATCCATGCTGAGCCTTGCAGGGACCAGTGTAACCGGCTCAACCACTTTTGCCTTTTCATTTGCTAATGTCCTTCTTCTGAGATGTGATGAGGGGCATTGGCTCCTTTGTTGTAACAGGGCATAGGGAGTGAGGACCATCTTGGAATGTGAGGAGAGATAGAATAAAGGCCTGTCATGGTGGAGGCCTCGGCTTTTGCTCCCCTTGAGAGAAAAGCCATGCTGTCGTCCTCATTCCTCCACCGGACTCGGTGGTCCGTGTGTGTGTTTTAATTCATCCATAATGACGCGGACACTGCTGGCCGGTGTCCGCCTCAGATTGCTATTTCAGGACCATCTTAATTTATTAAAAGACACTGAACCATGTGTAATGGTTTAAATATTGCCAACTGTTTCCCGTTTAGACCATATAATATCACATGACTCTTACATGCCATTAAACCAAGTTCTGTAAGCTATTTCTTATTAACACCTTGTTAGCAGTTCAAGCCGGTAGGAATAATTACGTTGCTTGTTTCTTTCACAATACCGAATACAGTTGACTGTAAAAAAAAAACATATTTATTTTTCTAAAACTCTGTCTCATGAATTCCCCTCATTCACACTATCCATATTGCAATTATTCTCAAGTAATGGCACTTCAGTGCCGCTTCAACTACTGAAAGCAATGAAATTCCAGTCAGGAAAGGCAATGAAACCTCGGCTTTCTCTGAAATTTTATCACATTTAGAATCCTATTGATGCAGGGTGCAGCCAGGAGGGGGCCCCCAAAACAGGGATTTGGAGTGGGGCCCGGAGCTCAGGGTGTCCAGGGAATAATAGAGGGACATATAAGATGTCCTCACCCCCTCCCCCACAAGTATGAGTTGGGGGAAGGGACACATGGAGCAGGGACATGCAGAGCTGCTAATCCATGGCATGGTCATTTAACATATCTATAGCCTTTGGCTGGCAGCTTAGATGTGTTAAATAGCTGTGACCATGCTCTGAGCCAGGGGGATGGAAAGGACTCCCCCCAAGACGTGACTGGGGGAGGAACCCCAAGTCACAAGCGCCTGCGTGGGAGCTTGGAGAAGATTGGCTCCAGAAAATGGGGACACACCTGCCCAGACTCATGATGGCATCCCCCCAAAACTTGGAATATAGGGGAATGCTGGCAGGTGTAACTGATTGTAGGAGGAGTCGGAAGTAGGGGTACAGAGGAGGTTTGGCGCAGGGATTTAAACGGAGAAGTGGCAGCCATTAAGGGAGAATCCACACGCTTTCCCAAGAGTTAGGACCCTCACAGTCCTGTGAGGGAGAGTCCCCATGTGGCTTTAGCAGAGAATTGCCACTCGGCTTTGCCCGAGTGGAGACCCTCTCGCAGCTTTGCCAGAGGGAGAGATTCCATGCGGTTTCACCAGAGTGCAGACCCCTGCAGCTTTGGTGAAGAGGGAGAGCCACGTGGCTTTGCCAGAGTGGGGACCCCTTCCCCACAGCTTTGGTAGAAGGACGACCACGCGGCTTTGGGGTGCTCCCTTTGGCTGCGTGGCCTGGGAACAAGAGAGATTTTGCCTGGAAGAAGGGTGAAAGAACTCTTGCCAGTAGGCCATGAGAAGGTGCCACATGGCTTTGGATTAATCAGAGATCCTGCCTGGACGACGACACAGCTGACGGTGTCAAGAGCCTGGATCCCGGACGTGTGCTTCTCTTCCTTGCAATTACGGCTCCCTGAATTAGGGCAGAGGGAGATAGGAAGCACTGTGGGTGTCTGTGGGTTTCCTAAAGGACTTTGATATTTTAACGAAGACGTTAGGTCGCTACTTTAACTCTGTATAGCATGAAATAAACATTTCCTTTCCTTTTCACAAATCTCTGGCTTTGAGAGGCATCTTTCCATAAGGCGGCGGACAATAACGGACCTTCTGTTGCTCTGCAGCACTATGATGAGCCTCGTTCTGAATTTTTCCTTGCGCATTTTATAATCGATGCAACGTATGAAATATGTTCCAAAGCCAGTAAAACTATCAGGTCCCAAGGTCAACTGTTCCTTGCTCTAACTCAGTCCTTGGGCAAGGCAATGCGATCACGTGACCCCATGGGAAAAGCAAGGAACAGGGCATGAACGTCACCTATTTTTAAATCTTGTTTATGGATTTCTCATCATTATTTCCACGTCCGCAGAACTCAATTTCCCATATCCTGAAATGCTCTAAAAACCAGAACTTGAAGCACGATTCCTGCTCCTACTGGACCTAACCAGAATAATCCATCGGATTGTTTCCACACTTCCAGCCAACTGGAACATTCTGAGATGTCCTCCCCTCATGTTCCCAGGGAGGCCTTGCCAGAAATGTGATCTTCAGGACAAAATATAATCCAAAAAAAGGCTTCAAAGATGACTAAAAGACTGAAACACTTCTGGTGGAAAACAGTCCTTTTTTATTAAGATTATGCTTCAAATAAAATTTTTAGAGCTCTTCCTTGATCAATATGATCACGTAATCCTCCTAATACAATGTCCTCCTGCAGTTCCTCTACAAAGAACCGATTAGTCACTCTTTGATGATCCCACCAAACAATATTTATACCTCAGTTTTCTCTCTTCTATTCCCAATGTCCTTCTCCAATTCCTCTACAAGGAATCAGATAGTCACTCGTTGATATTCACACAAAACAAGACTTACGTCTCAATTTTCTGATCTCTAAGATAGGACTAGCGTCCTGGTCAGGGTGGCTCAGTTGGTTAGAGCATCATCCTGTAACCAAAGGGTTGTGGGTTTGACTCTTGGTCCAGGCACACGCCTGGGCTGCATTTGATCCCTCCTCCAGGCGCATGCGGGAGGCAACCCGTCAATGTTCTCTCTTGCATAGAGAGAGAACATTTCCCTCTCTCTCTTCCTCTCCCCCTAAAAAAAAGCAATGAAACAATGTCCTCTGATAAGGAATAATAATGACAATTAATAATAATAATAAAACAGCACTAGTAATTTGACATTATAGGGCTGTTGGGATGATTAAATGAGTCTATATATATAAAGTGTTTACTCCAAGGTCATGCTCATACTGAGCACTCAATAAACAGTAGCTAAAAGCAAACAAGCAAAAAAAAAAAAAAAAAGCCGTATAAAATATGAATGGTGAATAGTAAGAGATTCCCTGAGGGCTGAAGTGTCTCATGTTCATATGGGTACTCTCGGTATCCTGGTAATGAAATGTGTTCGATACATGGTCTTGAACTGAACCGTGACCTGAACAGACGTAGGCAGCAATGGCAGGGAAAGAAGGGTAACGAAGGTGACTAGGGACTTGAAGTCAGCATCTGAAATACCGTTGTAGAAAAATGCTAGAAAGTAAAGGAGAATTATGATAGGACTGAAGTACTTAGGTTATGAGCAATGATGGTAATTGAACTAATAATAAAAACGAGGACCCATTATCAGAAAATTACTTTGTTAGGATTTTATTTGTAATCCTTTCTATTTTATGCCGGGCACATTGTAATGACAGAGAAGTGCTGGGGAAGCACTCAAATTATTTTACATTAACAGAGAAAGTTTAAATATGGCCCCTAACTAACGAAGAAATTAACTTTTTATATCTAGTAATCCCTCACAACGAAATACTATTTTACAAAACGCTATCACATGTATCCCGGACTTTGACCTTAACGACGAAACAGAATGAAGTACAAAATCATTTAATCACTTCCTTGAGTGCAATGGTTAAATGTTGGGTGTAGAAAAATGAAGGAAATTTGATATATCTGATTGAAAAATTAAGGGAAAAAACAAGACATGGATGCTGCGTCACGCACGTGACTAGCTCAGACGAATTCCCAGAACTTCTCTTGAAGGCCAAGAGTCACATCGCCATAAATATGCCATCATCAATTACACATTAAAAAGAGGCCATATTAGTGAAATGTTCTGGGAAATTTAAAGAAATGACATGAAGATCAATAAAAGGCAACAAATTTTTATAGTTTGATTTTTAGAAAATATTTAAATATGAAATGGGGACAGTAATAATACATCAGAACTCTATTAAGGAAAACAAGGAGGACACTTAAAACTTGAAGAATAGTATAGGAAGTAATCAAGATAATCTTAGAATTTCCTACGATTTTATAACAGATAAGAAACATAAATTATTTTAACTTTCCAAAATTAGCTCACATAGCTTTCTTCACGTTATTGAAAAAATACAACTGCCAATAGCATACTTTGCCATCATTTTTAATTATACCCATGGGACAATCAAAAGAATTACCTAAAATGTGACATTTAAAAGAAATTTAGCTTATCTCGAGGAAGAAGCATTACAAGCTCAGATGGACATTAAGTCAATGGCAAATTTCTTTATATCTTCTGTATTATGACTTTACATATATTTATATCTCATCTCGTTAGCCTCTGTAAGAATAAGCAAGTTATGCAGTACCTATAAGTGTTGTTTTTTGTTTTTTTTTGCAACAAACACTAAAAAAGAATGCACTGTGTGACAGTCCTTCAACAGAATATACGAATGACTTTTATATCAGGCATACATTGTAGCTGAGGCCCTGGAGTCTAACTATTTGGGTTCAAATATCACATTTGGCACAGGCTAGTTGTAGAACCCTGGAAAAGTTTTCTTACTGTCTTTGTACTTCAGTTTCTTTTTATAAAGTGGTTCTTAGCAACACTACTCGCCTCACAGGGTTGTTATAAGAATTAAATGAGATAATACATATAAAATGTTGAGAAGGAGGCCTGGCATTAAACACTCCAGAATTACACCTCATTGTGTACTTACTGTCTCTGAAAGGGTAGTAAGAAACTGTTACATAGCCTGTCAGACACTTAAAAACAATCTTCCCCGAGTTCATTGAAATCCTGAGAAAGTTTCTAGAAGTTCTAGTCCCTAAGATCATCTTTTTAAAAAATATTCTAAGTATTCTTCAGCAATTGGAGGCCACTAATTTTAAAGAAGTTCATGTTGCTCTTAAACTTCCATTAAATGTATTAATCCTTCACAAATTGCTGTACAAAACACGTTTTCCATCTGTAACATCACAGGTAGAAATGGTTCTCCACCTGCCAATCAATTCTGTACTAAGAGGTATGAAACCTGCTTTAAATTACCCTCAGGGCTGAAAAGGTAAATGGTGTCAGGGATTCCGGGCCTCAATTTATGTTTAATAAGGATGGACTTTTTAATGTTTTGATTAATTCCAGTGAGAAAATAAATGGGACGAATAAGTAGATGATGATAATTTTACAGTCTAGTTTTACAGTCTAAAAAAGGTGAATAAAATGATTTTTGATATTTTATACTAAATTAAAGAAAAACATCTACAGTATAAGACATAATAGTGTATAAATAAGTTAATAATTGGTCTGATCAATAACCTTTACAACCCATGCTATAAACACTAGAAGGATTCTTCTCAATCATATAATGTGCTTTGAAAAATATGCGAAACTTAACAAAATGCTAAAAATAGGGTCTTAGTCATTCCAGACTACCGAAACAAAAAAGCCGACCCAAAGATTAAGTATAAATAATGACAGGTGACAAATAAAATTGGGAAATGGAGTACCTCCAATGAAATAAATTTACAGTCTTGAAATAAACTATAAATTTTGGTGCTAGCAATACCTAAATAGGGTAGGGAGTGAAGGGAATATAATTAAAAATTGAGCCAGATAATTCTCACACCCATAGTAATATGATAGGTAAAAATAAATTTAGGTATGATGAGTCAAGAATTACTGAGGGTACAAATAAGAAAATAACAAAGTATTCAATCAATATTTGTGCACATAACAAAAGCATCTAGAAATTTATGAGAATATTTTTCCTCCTTCAGGAAACATGAGATCAGACCTTTCTTCGGACTGTAAAAAACCAGACACACTTACTCATTCCTCCCCTTTGGAATTATTAAATTAGCAGTTACAGGAAACAAAGCAGATGTGCATATACTCTATATTTAGACTTTAAGAATAATCTCAAACACATTTTTAAAATTAAGTTACTTTAAATTGTTATGTGACAGTGGTAAGGGGCAACCACAGAAATAGAATATTGGCAACCCTTAAAGAGTCACAGTGTAGAAAGTGGTTCTCTCCAAAAAAATGTCTGGGTAAAGCTAAAGAGACCAAACTATATGTAAAGTGTCCAAGATAATGATCTTTAAGAAAATCAAACACATTTACACAGTGCCTAATGATCCTTATCACAGACAGAAAATTAGAGTTCTTTTTCTCATGTAAAGACCAAATTATCGGAGCGTTTCAACCAAGATGGAGGCATAGGTAGACACACTGTGCCTCCTCTCACAACCAAATTAAGAACAACAACAATTTAAAAACAAAAAACAACTAGTACTGACAGAAAATTGAACTGAATGGAAGTCTGACAGCCAAGGAGTTAAAATAGACACACCCATCCAGACCGGTAGGAGGGGCAGAGTCAGGAGGCCGGGCAGAGAGGGGTCACAACAAAAAAAAGCGGTGGCTGGTAGACCCCAGGCATGCAAGGCAGCAGCGGACGGATTGTGGAGGGGGGCAGTGCACAAGACGGCTGGAGGATCAGATGGTCCCACATTTGCACACAGAGAAACCAGGTGAAACTGGGGAGCAAGACAGACCACGCAACCCAGGGTCCCAGCTTGGGGAAATAAAGCCTCAAAACACCAATTGAAAATACCTGTGGGTGTTGAGATGCCAGGAGAGACTCCCAGCCTCACAGGAGAGTTTGTTGGAAAGACCCACAGGGTCCTAGAGCATGCACAGGCCCACCCACACAGAGATCAGCACCAGAAGGGCCCAATTTGCTTGGGGGAAGCAGCAGAAGGGACTGGAATCTGAGAGAGAGCAGAGCAAGCACCATTGTTCCCTCTCAGACCCCACCCCACATACAGCATCTCAACCCAGTGACCTGGGTTACCGTGCCCTGGGGAACACCTAAGGTTCTGCCCCTCACTACGTAACAGGCATGTCAAGACAAAAAAAAAACCAAAATGGCCCAAATGAAAGAACAGATCAAAGCTCCAGAAAAAATACAACTAAGCAATGAAGAGATAGCCAACCTATCAGATGCACAGTTCAAAACACTGGTAATCAGGTTGCTCACAGAATTGGTTGAATGTGGTCATAAATTACAGGAAAAAATGAAGGCTATGAAAAATGAAATAAAGGAAAATGTACAGGGAACCAACAGTGATGGGAAGGAAACTGGGACTCAAATCAAAGGTTTGGAGAAGGAAGAAAAAAGAAACATTCAACCAGAGAAGAATGAAGAAACAAGAATTCAAAAATATGAGGAGAGGCTTAGGAACCTCCAGGACATCTTTAAATGTCCCAACATCCAAATCACAGGAGTGCCAGAAGGAAGACAGGAAGAGCAAGAAATTGAAAACTTATTTGAAAACATAATGAAGGAGAACTTCCCTAATCTGACAAAGGAAATAGACTTCCAGGAAGTCCAGGAAGCTCAGAGAGTCCCAAAGAAGTTGGACCCGAGGAGGAACACACCAAGGCACGTTATAATTACATTAGCCAAGATTCAAATTGGAGAGAATCCTAGAAGCAGCAAGAGAAAAGGAGACAGTCACCTACAAAGGAGTTCCCATCAGACTGTCAGCTGATTTCTCAAAAGAGACCTTCCAGGCAGGAAGGGGCTGGAAAGAAGTATTCCAAGTCATGAAAGGCAAGGACCTACATCCAAGATTGCTCTATCCAGCGAAGCTGTCATTTAGACTGGAAGGGCAGATTAAGCGCTTCCCAGATAAAGTCAAGTGAAAGGAGTTCATCATCACCAAGCCCTTATTACAGGAAATGTTAAAGGGATTTATCTAAGAAAAATAAGATAAAAACAGGTACAGTAAAGTGGAGCAAACTCACAATTATTAACAACCACACCTAAAACAAAAACAAAAACAAACTAAGCAAACATCTAGAAGAGGAAAGGAATCACAGAAATGGTGATCACAAGGAGGATTATCAACAGGGGAGAAGGAAGAGGAGAGAGGGGGAAAGGTACAGAGAATAAGTAGCATAGACAGTGGGTAGAAAATAGACAGGGGGAGGGCAAGAATAGTGTGGGAAATGTAGAAGCTAAAGAACTTATGAAACATGGACATGAACTAAAGGGGGGAATGTGGGTGGGAGGGGGTGTGCAGGGTGGAGGGGAGTGAAGGGGGGAAA